>JBCEWC010001481.1:19872-40812 GCA_038996855.1 Solanum aculeatissimum | reverse complement strand
ATGAAACAATCAAAACAAACGTGATTTTCTTACTAACCATACCATACCATACCACCAAAAACCACCATCCAAACAAGCTGTAAGAGTCGAGAGTTGAATAACAATAGGAGAGAAAGTAAACGAAGGACAAATTGAATAATTGAGAGTAAAATTCAATTTTTTCATTTTCTCTTGTTTAGAACAAAGTGAGATTTGGGGAGGGTAGAGTGTACATAGACCTTATTATTTTCTCATGGAGATAGAATGTGTTTTTGAAAGACCCTCGATTCAAATGTATTAGCCTCAAGCAAGAAAAAATAATAGATATAGTTATATGACATAGCGGTTAAAATGAAGAGCAATTTAAATTCTACAAGACAAAAACAATAATATATAGTAGCAAAATAATGTGATAATCGAAAAGCAATAACAATACAACTATAATGGTACGATTAATTCTGTGACAAACCTTAAATCATCACAAGACAGAACAACATTCTATTCGTACTAACATTCTATCATAATACGCAATCTCTATTCATTTCCATGTAAGGTCGTATCCTAAATTCAACTTCTCGCACCTCCTAATTGGGATGTCAAAACACCTCTTCTGCACATATTCAAATCATCTCAATTTCACTTCTCTCTTCTTGTCTGCCATTAAAGCGACTCTCACCTTCTCCCGAATAACAACGTGCCATAGCAATTGAAAAAATAAACGACAAACATTATAGAAAGGCTTAACTATCTATGAAAAGAAATTGATAAATAAAGAAATGATTCTTTATTAACTGCACACAAATGGATCATTATCAAACATTACTCTTATGGTTACTGATTTACAAA
Source organism: Solanum aculeatissimum (assembly GCA_038996855.1). Classification (NCBI taxonomy): domain Eukaryota; kingdom Viridiplantae; phylum Streptophyta; class Magnoliopsida; order Solanales; family Solanaceae; genus Solanum; species Solanum aculeatissimum. The sequence continues at coordinate 39,987 of JBCEWC010001481.1, read as the reverse complement.
TATTGTTAGCATAATAATAAGACAGCTAGCCAAGAAAGGCAAAATTATTTGGTGTCTCTGTTTTAATAATACAAAATTATTTGGTCTTTCTGTTTTAATAGTATTAAATAATTTTAAAAAATTCATTCATTATAATTCTATCTCAAGTAAATTATGCAAAAATACTATGTAACAAAAAGGATAATTAAAGAAAGAAAATATATGAAGGAACCATATCTTATATATATATTTCTTTATAGCTAATAGATTTGATTACAGCTTCTTAGCTCCAAAACAGAACTACTTACCCCCCACCCCATACTAAGAACAAAAGATTAAAACATAAAAAACAACATATATTCCTTAACTCCTCCTACCTATTCTTCTTCCTTATAACTAAAAAACACCAACCATAACTTCCTACTTTTTGACTCCCTATTATAATACTAATAATATTTAACACCCACAAAATCATAAAAAATAAAAATAAAAAGAAACATAATACTAGTTCAATGACTAGATGAACCCATTGATTTTTATTCTTCACTTTTTCTTGGATTTTGATGAAGCATTCTTGGATGAAGAACAATTTGAGAGATTGAGATCAGGAATTGAGTTGTTTTTTCCTCCTCCTCCTCCATTGTTGTTGTTGTTGTTGCTAGGACCAACTTGTGATAGCCTATGTTTGAGTTCACTCAAAAGTTGTTGATTTTCTTGATTCAATAACTCTGCTTTTTTCCTTAGCCTTTCATTTTCAGCCATTATGTAGCAGTTTTGCAAGTAGAGCTTTGAGTTGATTCTGTCCATTTCCTGAAACAAAAAAAAAACATTAAATTTAAGTTAAAAGAAGTAAGTTATGTTACTCGGAATACATGTCGTGTCAAATCCTTCAAAAGAATGCCGAATTCTCCAAAAGTAGTGTGTTTTTAAAAGGATTTAACACGAGCGCAACAATATTACATGTCATTTAACTGACATGCTATTACAAGTTAAACTATTGAATGCACCTATTGCATTTATGATTCTTACCTACAAAGAAGAGTTTGAGAAAAATGGAAAAGGGAGGAAAGGAAATGATGATATGCACAGGGGGTTTTGAAGGGGAAATCATTACAATTCAGAGAAAACAAATAATGAAGAATTAAGATAAAACAGAACCAAGTGGGATGATAGAAAGCAAATAGAATAAGGTAAAAGTCTCCAAATCTTCACACTTTCAAGAATTGGTACTTTTTTTCTTATTTATTCTGTTTCCCTCACTTGCAAGACAAGAATAAAGTATATAGCAAGAGACAAACTTCTTATTTACACACACACAAAATCCCAAGCTGAACAATATAATGTTGTTAAAAGAAAACAAGTGACAAAGAAGAAATATTATTCCTAAGAAGACATAAAAACATAACCTTTGACAACCTTAGTGTATGAGAGGAGACAAAAGGAATTAGAAAGTAGCAAAAGTTGTAAACTTTTAAAATGTACCAATGCAAAAGGCTTTTGTCTAACCTTTGTTAGTGAAAGAAAAGAAAAAACAAACCAAAGAGAGTTTTGGGGTTGGGGATGGGGGGATTCTTGATTTTTTCAAAAAAGATTACCTTTTGTTAGTTATAGAACAAGAAGTATAGTAGAAGAAAAGAAGATTTTGTTTGGTGAGTTTCTCTCTTACAAACAAACAACAACTAATACTTCTTGGGCAGTAAAAAAAGAGATATATATAGTGGAAAAAGTAAGAAAGAGAAGGAGTAAATCTTTGGGGGTAGGAGTGGGGGGTGGGGGTGGGATGGGGGACAGGGCTTTTTGTATCTCTTTTTCTATCTGCACAACAATCATGCATGTGTAAGCATGGAAGGCGGCTTGTGTATAATTGTATTAGTTGTTGTATCTATAGGCAAGGACTTAACCTCCTCCTTCTATTCTTCTACGCAAATCATTACTTGTGATTCAGAATTTGAAATTTATGAATTACGATAAAATTTTATGATAATGTCAAGATTAAAGATGATCCTTCTATATATAACACGTAAGTTAAACTCTAGATTTATCACAAATAATTATAAAAATAATAATTAATTAACAAGTTGTATTATCAGTATATATAATTTAAATTTGTTGGAAAAAGATTTAACCTTTCCTTCTTCCATTCTACTATGATGATGACTGTAGTGTTTTTTTTAGACCAAGGTGATGGCGTCAAGTGAATGATTATAGTGAAAGGGCATTTATGTCTTTTGACAAAAGACAATCAAGGGTAGTTTTGTCATTTCATGTAGAGATTTGGGCCTTGAGATGGGGCATTTTGGGCAATTCATAAGTGTGTCCAATGATGATAGGGGTTTGGCCTTCCAAAGATTCGCAATGATGTTTTGGATTGGTTTGAACCAAGGCAGGCCCATCATCACATCCACACCCCCACCCCCTTTAACCCCCCCTAATCATAATTAATATATTTAAAAAAAAAAAACTATTTTGCACAATTCTTCTTTTGTCCTCTTAATAAAAATTTCTTTAGAACATTTTTTGTGTCAAGTTGACTCATTTGCCCCTTTGAGTTTCTTAAATTCAGTGTTATCTGAAAAAGTAAATACACGAACTAATCAAAGGAGGTTCAGTATCTAATATATATACATAAAAAATAATTTTATCACTATACAAATAGTATAATTTTTCATCGAATTAAAGGAGATTCAGATGAACTCCTAGCAATAAGGTGACTCCACTCTTGGATATATCTAATCAAACCTAAATATGTAATGAGAAGTACTATATTAAGGGTAAAGCGATCTCATCCAAAGATAGTTTCTTATTCAAAATAAACTCGAGACATTCAATTAAGGATGATGAAATATTTACTAAACTGAAACTCGATTATTATTTAGATTATAGTGGTGGTTTTGAGGGGTACATTTGGAATTTGGAGCCTTACTATTGGATCTAAAAGAGGTTGTTTGTCTATTATTTGTTTCTTGATATTAGGATCACCAAAAGAAACTAATCGATAATTAAGCTAAATTGCGTGAGTAAATTAATATGAAGCATGATAGTATTTTGTTTTTTAGTTAGGTAAAAATGCCAATTATAATCATAATTATTTCTGCTAAAGTATCATAAAGTAAGCATTCTTTTTGCCATATTACGTGTGATTAATTTGAAATAATTATGAGAGGTTAAATTTTACAGATGGACTAACCTCATGGGTTATGAGTGCATTAACGTGAAATGATAGTTTTTTAAAAAAAAAAAAAAAATTCATTCATGTTAATAATTTTTTGGTTTAATATTTTCCAAAAATCGTAAGGTTTATTCTCGTGAATTTTGATGAAGGTATAGTCTAATTTTAAAAAATTGAATACTAAATATTCATTTATACAATTTTTTAATTTTTTGCTTCTGTCTTTATTTATTGCATATTGTATTTGTTTCTGAAAAAAATAATGATGACAAAGCCTATATAGCTAAAATAAATAATAATGGCATCTAGACTTACTGTTTATTCTTTCTTAATTAATAATACTAATAATAAAACCGTCTGCTTTTTGCAGCAATTGAAATTAAATTTACTCCATTTTTTTTCCCTTATAATGATTTTGGTTTCATAAATGAATGGTAATGGCAGCATTCATGAAAAAGATTTGCATGGCCATAGATTTCAAAGGCATTCATTTTAATTCAATTGAGTACCCACCCCCCATCCATATTCATCATCACTTTCCTACATTTGCCTATTAACTACAATTATTCACTTAGCCCTTCTTTTTACCCTTTCAAGTACCCTCCCCCCCCTCTCCCCCCTCCTATGTGAAATCTTAAGATCGAGCCTTGAAGAGAATCTGAATTAGTCGAATTCCAAAATAGATATCAGACATTAATAAGAAACTAAAAAAGAAGCACCCTCCCTTACAACCTGATGATTATAAGAAGTTACTCTTTTATCCTTAGCTAGAGATGTGAGGTTTGAGTCGATCTAGGAAAAATTGTTAATGATAAGGAGTGTTTTATCCTTCAAAATAAGACTTTTCGTTGAGCCAAATCCAAAAATGAATACAGATTAATTATAAGAAAATCAAAAAAGAAGTGTCACTCTACATTACTGAATTTTAATTTGTTGAGTTCAATATTTAAATTTTTATCATTAATCCACTATAATATTAAATTTTTATATTTAAAATGTCTTAAAATTTCCTCTTCTTAAAATATTATAATACTCTTAATTAAAAATCTTAAAAATAAAAATATTATGCATAAATATTGTTTTATTTTTTTAATATATTCTATATAATATAAATTTAAATTAGTCAATTGAATAAGAGATGAAACTTTGGAAGATTGAGTGTGGGGTTTGGGGGTGGGGGTAACTCGTGTGTAATCCTATTAAGGACATTATTGATACATGTGAAGAGTTCTTATATTTTGGGGTACAAATACATGTGAAGACTTTTAATGTCAACAAGAAACTTCTCTTTTTATATATCCACGAGAATTCTGGTCGAGTGATAAGTATTTTTTTATTTTTAATTAAAAAATTTAATTCAAGATCTCTTGAGTATTAAATTGCTTTTATTAAAAAATATTTATAATGTAAAATTTTTCAGTATAAATTTAAATTTAATCGAACCTTAATATGAATATCAGATTTCGATTTTTTTTTTTTGAGAACCCCATTGCAATGACCTCATCACCATTGTAGCTAATAAATATTAAGTTCACTTTTTATTTTTTCTGAGGTAATTTCTAATGATTTCACATAATACCATTACCCTGCAACTCTAATGATGGATTTTTTTCTCCATTATTTATTTTTTCCTATGGTGCATTGAACCCTACACGTGAGTGTTTATATTTGCTACTCATTTTGTGGACCTTAAATTTTATACTATGTCGATAATGATCGAGTGACATTACAATTTTATACTATGTTATATTTGCTTAGTATCAAAAATAGTGAAATTTGTTATTAAGTAAGTTTTGATCAGTATAAAAAATGTAATGATTCAAACACAATTTCAAAGAAAGATTTGGTATAGAAATATCTACAAAAATACATAATTAAATTTCTTTAAAAGATCTGTTTTACTATATCGTCCGTGTATATAAGTTAAAAAATTATGCAATATAGAAAGATCATAAAATTGCTTTTTTGTTCTTTTCTACTCATTTATTTTAAAAATTATTTATGGGGAATTAAATTTGATCCCTTGTAAAGAGGGTGATAATGATGAGAAGAGAATCTCGAAGACTGCAAAAGTTGAAATTTGGTATGGAAGACAGAATAAAATGTTGGTAATTATGTGAAAATATATTAATTATTATATATAGTACATAATTAATAATTATTCACCTTTGTTAGCATGAACAGTTTCCTATAACAAGTTATTTTTCTAATACTAAAATACATTAACTAATTTATTAATTAAGGGATAAGTTGCCTTTGTGGTACTTAATTATCATACATTTAACTTTTCATTAGAGGTCAAAAGTATACATATTCATGAAAAGTGCTAATTTTCCATTATAAGTTAATTGGAGATAAGAAATTATGAGAGTCATTATATTAGTGTCTTGAGAAAATGTCTATATATTTTCAGAAGAAGATTACCGAATGAATTTTAAATCTGTCCTCTTTACTTTTCAAGATATTTGAAGAAAGGGGTGTTCATCTACTTGATTTGTACTCCTTAAAATTTACTATGGAACTAGAGTACTTTCCTTAGAAATAAGATAGGTAGAGAAGCTACTACAAAGAAGTTTTGAGAGTTACGAATGAAGCTTCGAGCTCATACTAGTTATAAATTATAGAAATGAAATTTATAAACTTTAGGAGATCAAATTTTTTGTTGTTCTTCAATAGCTCAGTTGGTAAGTTCAAACCCTTCAAAATTTAGAAAGGAACATTTCCATAAGATATTTGATATCTATTAGGATTTTGAATTTTGATTAAACGAAACTCATTTTATATAAGGCACAACAAAATTCGAATTAGAAATCTAAATTTTATCCCTTCGACCACTAATTTTAGTAATAATATATCTTCTTAAGTCATGCATTTTCAAGTAAGTTTAAGACTATTCCAACAAACTTAATTGAGTAAAGTTAATGTTATAAGAATATTAACTAAACATGGATTCATGATTAGTGATGATACCAATTAATTTTCCATATTTTCATTAGATAAAAAAATTAAATCTTGATAATTTTTAATTTAAAAATTAAGATTGATGGACCACAAAACTATTAGGTAGTTACATTTTAAAATTTTAAAAACATAGTAACGATTGATGGACCACAAATCTATTGAGGTAGTTACATTTTTTTTTTAAATACAAAAAAATAATGTTTTGGTCCACTTTATCTAGATTGAAATGCTTAATTAGAAGGGAAATTAGATAGATATGTTATTGGTGTCAAACCCTAATTAAAAAATATTTAATTTGATGAACTTTTTGTCTGTCTTATGTCTACCTTTTATCCAACACTTTTCATCATGTTTAATTATTTTTACAGCATTGCTAGATTACATTAGTAATATCATCACCAGTAGATCAGAATGATATGCATTTTAGTTCCACCAACATCTATTTTTTAATAGTAATCTCGCAAAAACCACATAGGAGAAATAATTCGTACTAAGTAAATTCGGTGCGATGAATCCGACCCAGAAGATAAACCCTTTACTTTCACTGACAAGGGGTTTCTTCTTTTACTTGAGGCGAGTACATTTGAACCGAGAATTTTTCCGGAAATAACCTCTCTATTTCCTTTGTATATAAAACAAAGTATACTCTCCCAAGAAGTAAACATATCATATATTATTTTCTTTAGTTTTTAAATCTAAGTGTTTTTGCCTTTATAATTTACAAGAAGGATTTGTTATCCAAATAGTATCAGAAACAACAGCTTCATCATCATCATTTCTGTGCCATGACCATTGTGCATGAGTTGCATTTACCACATCTAATTCTCCATGCCCAAAACTTGCCTCTCGAAAAATCGAAATCGCAGGTTGTGGATCGATATACCTGTAATATTTCATCAATAACAAAGTCGATATACATATTTCAACGCACCAAAAAAAGTAAAGGTGAACCAAACTTACTGGCTAGCTAGGCCTTCTCTGTTGCCACCATCTCCAATTGTGATGTATATTGGACCACAATTGTTAGCTTTGTCTTTGTATACTCGAGTCTTAAAACACAATAAACAATTACTTGTCAATAAATCAAATCAAATTAGTTACGAGTTATTCAGATGAATTATCAAGAAAAGAGAATCTTACGAATCTCTCGTAGGCATGAACATGTCCTGCGAAGACGATATCGACATGAGCCTTGAAGAGTAAATCCTCCATAGATGATTTCATGCCATAAGATTCATACTCTCCTTGATGAGCCTTGTTAGAATTGTACCATGGTGCATGTACCAGAACAATAAGCCATGGTGTTTTTTTCCTATCAACTTTTTCCAAATCATTTTTGAGCCAATTGTATTGGGCTGATCCAGGCTCAAAATCAGTGTATGAGCCCAACATAATGATATGAAGCCCACTAACTTCAAAAGAATAGTACAAATTTGAAGTTGAACCACTTTGCTCAAATGGCATGAGCCATCTTGCATTGTATGATGTAAAAGGGTTGCTATGTAGAATTGGTATTTTCTCAATCTCATGGTTTCCCTGAGTCACCATCCACGGGCGTTGGCTCGCTAGCGGCTCCACCAACCGCCCAAACGAGTCCCATAATGGCTGCACCATGTCCGCGTACGACAAGTCCCCGGGCAACAACATAACGTCGTAATTTGACTTTGAAATATGATCAAGGGTCGATCTTGTCCAATCCGTTTGCCCTAAATCACCTGTAATTCATGTTCAATACATTCAACATATGTGAATTAGCGACTGATAATAAAAAATTCAGTTAGCTATAGTGTTCTGCTAGTTGCATATAGATACTCTTGAGATAATATTCCTTTGCTTACTTACTGAACAATAGAAAACAATTACCCATCTAGTCAAAGAACATGGAGTTTGACATTCGATAAGTCAAACTGACAAATAAAAGTGAACGAAATAACAGTATTTCTATTTGAGTGGTTTGTATATTCTTTGTTTGTTTTCGGAACTAATTACTAAAAATCAGCGGATATTGTATAATACTCTCCATTTCATATTATTTCGTTTTTGTTACTATTTTCATTTTTATATTCTATTTTTCAAACTGCTTTGGGAAGGACCACATCTTAAGGAGGTGTGATATAGGTTATCTACCCTAACACATAGGACCACATCTTAAGGAGGTGTGATATAGGTTATCTACCCTAACACATACACGTGTGACTGATTCTACAACTCGAACTTATAACGACCTATAAATCACATGAAAACAACTTTATTGTTGCTCCAGGACTCCCTTTCGACTAATCAAACTATACTATGTACTGTCAATGTACATAATTTAGAATTGAACAAATAGGGATCTTACCTACAACTGCAAATTTGATAGGAAATCCAGCTGGAGGGGTTTTGAAATTGAATTCTGGGCTTGAAAATGGGCCACAAATGTAGTAGTAGACTGTATTGGGCTTTAATGGCCCAATAACAACATTATGTATTTCACCAGATTTATACAAAAGATATTTATATTTTGTAGTGTCTCCATTTGATGAAAATGGGTAACTTCCCGGAGATGTACCGTACTTCACCGTCGCCGGTGTACCGGAATCTTCCGTTATCCATGAAATCCTCATCTTGTCCTCACCCACCATTGAAATGTGCACCTGAAAGAAACGTCAGATATAAAAGCTTAAACTGTTAGAGAACAAACCATAAAGTTTTATTTTGTAACTAGTATGTAGCTAGTGATGAAATAAACTTGAACCTAGAACCTCCTAGTATATCATGTTGATAATTGTATGAATTATGGATGTTTTCGTATTAATTTTTCAATAGAGAAGTAGAATAAAAAAGAAAGACAATCTGATGCACCATAAATTCATTGTTCAGAGGGTTTAGAGAAAAAAAACCCCAAGAGGTGTGATGAGAACAATAATCTACCAGACTATCATAATATAAATATTAGTAATTATTTTTACATTTTAAATTCAAAACCGATAAATCATATAAAAATAATTTTACTCATCTTGCTCTAAAACTCTCCTTCATAAAATAAATAAATATATTTTGTTTTATTTTGTTCATTTTCAAACCTCCCTTCTTCTTTTTCCAATAAAAATTAAAATATAAAAATCTAAACATACATAGTGGTGGCCTACTAATGTGGTACGTTGACCAAATTAAATATTACTTGTACAATTCCCTCCTCTTTATCTCTTCACGTGATAACATGAATGTGAACATTCAACAGTGATGGATTGATCAGTATTTTTCATCTTTTTAATTACGAAACTTTAATATGAATCTAAATTAATAAGATTTTAATATAAATCAAATATTAGTGAAAAAAAAATATGAATATGGACAACCAACACAACCTGCGATGAATTGATGAATACTATTTTTTATTTAATCGAACTTTAAAATAAATAATATTAAATTGTCTAACATGTTAGGCTAGACGGTGAATATGATATGAATTTAATTAATCAGTTCAACTTCCTCAAGACCCTAGTTTTGTGTGAACACAATTACTTTTGGACAACAAATTCTTGTTTATTTTTGATGATTTCTATGTATTACAAGGCTGACATAACTATTGCAACACGAGACTCTTCATTTGTCATACTATGTAAAATTTATTTGTTTAAATTTTTATACATATCAATAATTAAATTTAGACAAAAAATTCACAAGTTTATTTTAAGAAAAATCTTGGCACAATTAAACACTATTACATAAATGGAATTCTTTTTATTTGCTAAGTGTATAGAAAATTTTATTTAAGGAAAAGAAATAAATATAATCTAGTCAATTACTTATAAGTTTTGTAACGGAGTTTGAATTTTCACGAAAAAGTTAAAAAGATAATTAAATGCCTCTACCTAAACAAATGAAAATAGTTTATACACGAAAGAAGTTCAGATGAATCCTGTTACAACTCTGCTCATACTCAAAACCTTAAACGACATATAAAGAGGATCGAAAATACCAATTACAATAAAGAAAACATCAAATCATATCCTAACATTCTTGTAAAGGAATGCAAATAAAAATTTAACTTATATATACAGACAGACAGTATAAAAACGAAATTGTTACCTGTTGAGGAGAAGAGGAATTTTGATCTTGAGATAAAGATAAAAAGATTGATTTTCTTGGTGGTGGTCTTTCATAGGAAAATGAAGAATCAATGGATAAAATTAGTGAAAGTAAAAATAGCAAAATATGAACCTTAATGGTAGCCATGGTGATGATAGGAAAAAAGAAGTAGAAGAAAAACTATATATAGAAAAATAAAAAAATATTATGTCAATATATTTTGGGGGGGGTGGGGGGTGGCGAAGGAAATTGAGGAAAATCAAATTCAATTTGTTTTGTCTTAATAATTATTTGGATAGATAAAGGATAATTTTTTGGATCATAATTCTTTCAAGTATTTTCTATATTTGTATTGTTAAATATTGAGGTTAAAAATATTATTTATATTGTTTCTAAATATATTTTTTATTTTTTAAAAAATTGAATATTTTAGATATGAATTAAGAAATTAAATAAATAAAAATAAAAAAATAAAAAATTAACAAAAAATGAATTTAACTATAATTAATAATTTTTTTTAAATAAATAAAGATTTAAATAAAAATACTTTAAATTTATAGCCAACTTTAAGAAATTCAACTCTCATGGGTTGTTTTTATGTTTCAAACAAAATGTTATGTCAAGCTGTCTTAATTAGTTAGGACCATACCTCATTCACACACGTGGCAGTTTTAGAGAAGTGATACATAAGACATTGAAATGAATTTGGTGGCTAGCATAATTTTATGGATTTACAAAAATTCAATATTGTTCAAATGGTCATATCTCTCGACACATAATGAGTTAGGTGATTTATAATCTATTAAATTAAAGGGTTTTGAGTTCTCTTCTAACTCCATCGATTTTGTGTTATTCAAATTAAAAAAGTTATTATCACTTTACTAAAATATGTTCAGGCTACAAAATTCGGTAAGCTGAGTGTCAATTCGGTAACACGCCGAATTAGCTTCCTAAATAGTTTCGAAAACCCCAAAAAGTTGTAATTTTAGGTTATCTAAAGGTTCCATTCGGTGATTTGCCAAATAGTTAGACGATGGGACCTTTAGACCGCCAATTTGGCTGAAGGAACTCATTTAAAAGTCATTTTTTTTCTTTTCAATTTTGATGATTTTATTACTTTTTCAAAAGAATATTTTTCACTTTTTACCCTCAGTTAACTTCCCTAAGTCTATCCTATAGCCTAATAACATCCCCATTAACGCATAACCTTCTAATATACTAAAATTCTCACGTTCTAAATTCTCCCAAGGAAGAAGCTAGAGTTCTTCATCTTCAAGCTTGAGATCAAAAGTTTTTCGTGAGTGTTAACCCACGAATTTTGGGGTTGCCTGGACTCCGAGCTCATTTTTCCTGAAATATTTTACAAACCCGTATGTAACAAGCCCGCCAAAAGTCCCAATAGACCTAGCGGCGTCGGACAACGTCTGATAGCATTTTATGGGCTCCAAAATTGAAAACAAGTGATTTCAATAGTTTTTCGTGAGTAATTAGTCCACGAATTCTGAGGCTGCCAAGGCTATGAGCCCATTTTTTTCAAAAAATTGTATCAACCCGTCTATTTAAAGAAATAAAAAATAAGGGAGATTTTGAATCAACGGTAAACTAAAGTTATATATTCATCATTCATGTGATTTATAATCACAAGTTTTAATAATGAAATTAGTTGATATTGACATTTTTGTTTAGCATTATATTTTTTGATGTGTGGTCCTTCTCGAAACATTATATTCATGAAATTCATGTAACCTTTCGTATTGATATAAAATATCTTTTAATATCCTCATCAATAGTGGTTTGTGTGATGAAAATTTTCATGAATAAAAACAAAAATAAAATGATTATAATTTGGTGATTTTTCTTTATTTTTATGTTCGGTATGAAATTTTATTTTTTTTAAATTTTTTCATGTTCGATTAATTAAAACATGTTTCCATTGCCAGTGGATGACACGTACTAATTATCTATTTTTGCTATTAATTAAATTTAAGAAAACTTTTATATCTCATATTTTCTCCATTATAATAAATTATTAATGGTGAATCGAGTACTAGGCTATGAATTCAATTGAACTTAGTATTTTTGTATGAAAGAGAATAGCAAAATTTCAACAATTATTTATTTAATATTTCACAAATATTAAATATTTTTTTCTTAGTTATTAAGAATTTTATTATACTCAGAACTCAAAATTAAAATCTTAATTATGTCAAACAATATATATTACTAAATTTTCAAGAAAAGTCTATCTTTGATGAAACATCCACATCAATAATTAATTATTTTGTTTTCTTTCCTCAATTTTCTTCCAAGGATAGTAAAATAAATACATCCCATTTATTAATAAGGTCTCAATTTCCTTGACAAATGTTATATTATCAAATTATTTAAAAGATAAAATCATACTATATAATAAATAAACAAGCAAATAAATAAAATTAGTTACTTAAGAAATAAGATACATATTTTATTATAATAAAATAAAAAATATTTTATGAGTTATTGTAGTTTTAAGCATATCCAAACACAAAAAAGTGTCAATGGAATTACTTCACGTCAATGCCATCTTAGTTAACATATTTTATTAATTTTTCATTAAAAAATAAATAAATTATTGTTTTATTTACATATTATTTATAAATACTTAAATTATTTTCTTGTATTTTTAAAAAATATATACATTTCCCTCTTTCTAAAAGCTTGAGATTATGTTCAAAATGGCAAAAAAATACTACTCACTTCTCTTCTTCTTCCTCCTGCTCCTCCTTAACTCTCTCCCAAATTCCGATGCATCGCCGGAATATTCCCGTCCTCCTCCCCGCCCCGCCATCTTCACCGGTCTTACACGACCTGAATCCGAGCCCGAACAGGTATACTCAACAACAACATTTTAGTCATGTAACATCATTTGTTTGTTTTACATCTTTTAGATATTCAAAATTCATCAACCTAACTAATTCAGATTGGTGCTGAGTTGACCTACGCTAAGAGGCCCGTAATGGGTAAAGAGCTCCTTACCAAAAAAATTTCATAGAAATAACGTTTACTAACTACTTTCTATCTCTATCTTTGAAAAATAGTCATCGTTATTGAGTTTCAAAATCTAGAGATGATAGAAACTTCAATTTGAAAAATAGCAACTTTCAAAGAAGTTTCAACATCCATAGATGGCTAGCCTTTGAAAATCATTAAACCAAGCAAGCCCACTAAGAGGCCCGGCCCGTTAAGAGGAAAAATGCTTCCCACCAAAAAGTTTTGCATTTTAAGAGCTCGAACTACAAAACTCTGATTAAAACAAGCGGGGTTCCATCCATCCCACTTCGTTCTTCGCCACGATAATTCTTGAAAATTATACCATGTTGATTATCTCTCTCTCTCTCTTTTTGTAGGTACATATTTCTTTAGTAGGGAAAGATCACATGAGAGTAACATGGATAACATCTCATAAAAATGAAAAATCCATCGTAGAATACGGTTCATCGTCGGGAAACTACGATAAATCATCAGTAACCGGAGAAAGTACATCATACCGTTACTTTTTCTACAACTCCGGTGAGATTCATCATGTTGTGATTGGGCCGTTAGGCCCAAACACAACGTATTATTATCGATGTGGTGGAAAAGGGCCAGAGTTTAGCTTTAGAATGCCACCTTCAACTTTTCCCATTGAGTTTGCCATTGTTGGTGAGTTTAATTTGTTCTTCTAATCTTTATATTTTGCTTGTACGTTTTCTTTTGAGTTCATGCACTTTTTGCACTTTAGGACGATATCAACATAAGTTGTGGTGGTACTGATAGAACATTAAATTTATTTTCGATTAACAGTTTAAGGTTTGAATTTTGATTATGAAAATATTAAAGAGTCTTATATTAGATAAGAAAAATGAGTGGTCTCCTTATATTGAACTCGGACAATTCGGATGACCCATCCCAATCAATGTCAACCAATGTTGGACAACCATTTGAATTGTCCAATCGTGTGTGTAAGGTGGCATGTTGAGGAGTCTTACGTCAAATGAAAAAAGGATGAATGGTCCCCTTATGTAACCCTCATGAACTAATTTTGTGGTTACACTAAAACTTATTCTAACCTTATCGTAATGAACTAACTTTTGAAATTAAATTAGGTCTAAGATCTATTTCTTTACGGATATCATCTTGGTAGGGAGAGTTTTACTTCCAAATTAATTTTTTTTTGCGCGATTACTTTTAATAGCTAAATCTGAATTTTTGATATTTAATTGACTAGGAAGATCTTAATTTCCGCTGACACGAAATTATAAAATGTAATTAGCTTAATTTACGTACATTGAAATAATTAAATTAATTAATCTTTTGCTTAGGAAAATGTACTATATCTAGGTTATAACCAAAAGTCTGATTAATTTACAACAAAATCAAGCATAAATCATAAAATTACATTGATTATTTTAGCGTTTCTAGAAGTTGAAACTCCAAGATAATGATTATTTTTTAATTATCAGGCTAAAAAGTAACACTAAGTGAATCGAACATAAACTCATGTAACAATCATGAGCAGATGTAGATGATAAGTTATATAATGAGTTCATTCAAAATCAATAACTTTGGATCGGGCCCTGTATATGTGTATAAAAGATTTAATAAATAAATAAAGTAGATTTCGAATTCAGTAAATCAAACGAGATGTGATAACATTTGATGCTACATCTTGATCAATCCACCATAGACTGAATGGTGGAGCCATATTAGATGAATATCTTTTATCTGAAAATTATATTATGTATATAATTTTTTTTATTGCATATATATGTATAACGTTTTTTATGAAATTTCTGATTCTGTCACTGTGATGTTTTACCTAGGGGACTTAGGTCAAACAGAATGGACAGCCTCAACTTTAGAACATATAGGTGCAAAAGACTATGATGTACTTTTATTGCCTGGAGATTTATCCTATGCTGACACTCAACAGCCACTTTGGGACTCATTTGGTAGATTAGTTGAGCCACATGCAAGTAAAAGGCCTTGGATGGTGACACATGGCAATCACGAAATCGAAACGTTCCCAATATTTTATCGTCATGGTTTCAGAGCGTACAACTCGAGATGGTTGATGCCATATCAACAAAGTGGTTCCACGTCGAACCTATACTACTCCTTCGACGTGGCAGGGTGCCACATCATCATGTTGGGCTCGTACACGAACTTTGATGTCCAATCGGATCAATACACATGGCTACAATGTGACTTGGCAAAAGTCGATAGGGGAGTGACACCGTGGATTTTCGCGCTCGTCCACGCCCCGTGGTACAACTCTAATTTAGCTCATAAAGGGGAAGGTGAAAGTATGAGGAAATCAATGGAAGAATTGTTGTACAAAGCTAGAGTTGATGTTGTCTTTGCAGGACATGTTCATGCTTATGAACGTTTTGTAAGTATACTTTGCTAACTTCTTGTTTAATTTGTGGAAAATATATTTTATATACGCTGACAACGTAAAAGAATCGTTCTATATACTATCTGTGTTTCTATTTAACTTATTGTAGTTGATTATCTGCCTTAAAGAGGCGTTCAGACATAAAATAACTTAAAAAATTTAACCTAATTTTTCGCTCATCACAAAACTTCATTCAAACTTCTTTTTTCAGGTGAAATGCGGGTCTAAACATAAGTTTGAGTTGAAAAATATTCATTTTGTTTTTTACTTTAACTTCAAATATATTTTATCATTGTTTTGTTTTGGTATATATTGTAGACTAGGGTTTATGATAACAAGGAAGAACCATGTGGACCTATATATATAACAATTGGAGATGGAGGAAATAGGGAAGGGCTTGCTATGATGTAAGTTCCTTGATTCTTATTGCATTTATATATTATTTTCATAATTATTTACTTAACAAAAAGATCATATAGTTGCTAAATAAATAATCAAGTAGGTTATATGTTTGTCCATCAATCTCATCGAAAAGTTTAACATTTAGAGCGAGCAGACTTTCATTTATTTTGTCTTCAAATAAGAATCATACCCACACATAAGGGATATGTTGATGATAAAATTAAGTAAATAATTATATCTTCTCAATGGATGTCATCCATGAGACTCAAAATCAGAATCCTCTACCTATTCAGATATCATATATTGAACCATCACACAATCTCATCTAAAACTTAACCTAAACATCAGAATCCTCTACCTGATCAAATATCATATATTGAAGCGTCACACAGTCTCATCTAAAACCTAACTTAAACAGTTAAATGCAAATCATCACTTAATTTCATCTTTATTTAGCTAACATGATTCTTTTCTTTTTTTTGTTGACATTTTGAAGGTTTGAAAACCCTAGTCCATCAATCTCAATGTTTAGAGAGGCAAGTTTTGGACATGGTAGATTGAAGGTATACAATGAGACACATGCACATTGGTCATGGCATAGAAACAATGAAACTAATAACACTTTCATGACTGATGAGTTATGGCTTCAAAGTTTTGCTTCCTCTAAGTCATGTTTGCCTCAAAAATTTCAAGAAATGAAGACTCATCAAAAGGATGAACTCTAGCAATGGCAATAAATCAAAATTGTTTCAAATTTTTCATTCACCTTTTTGGGTAGCACAATTTGATGTTTGTACACTATAAGTCTATAATAATATAACAAAATTTTATATTATAAAAAAGTACTTGTATTCAGAGGCGAATTGAGAGTATAAATTAATTGTTTATTTGAATTAATCTAGGGGTGAAGATAGAGTTATAATTACATGTTGAGCAAAATATTGAGGAATTTATAAATATAACCAAGTTATGTGACATAGAATTTATAATTAAAAATTATGAATCTATCTCCATAACTTTAGCTCATCTTAAATATGTGTTAAACAATTCACTAAAATTTAGTATATTTTTTATTTTTTATTTTATAATTTTCTTTTTTTAAGCCAACATATTACAAGAAATTACAAAAACAGATTTATAAAAATTTAAATATTTCTCCCCACATATTTGGTGAGAAGAACAACAAATGCAATATAAATGCAAACTCAAAGCAAGCCAAGTAATATAAATTATTTTCCAGAAAAAAGGATTAATATTTAAAAAAAGAAAAAAATATACATATCACATTCACAATTTCTATATAGCCAAATAACCCCCAATATTTTCCTTTTATTTTCAATTTAGCCCCAAATCCCAATGAAGAACTACCATCACCACCATAACGACCAATGAAAAAGTCATCTAATCCAACGGCTGAGATTAAATCTTCTCCAATTTCTGAGCTTTGACTAGTGGATTCGCCTTGGCTATAGCTTCTCTTCCTATCGATTTGAAATCGAACGTACATGCATGAACTTCAGGATATCTATGGGTCCCACAAAAAAGGGTCCCACATCTACATTTAAATCCGACTAACCCTACTTTTTTCCTACAAATTAAACATTTATTCAGCTTCGTCTCTGCCTCTACCTCTACCTCCACATTGACTATTGGAAGAATTGAGTCGATTGTTTTCACTTGCGTTGACACCCTTTTTGGTGAAACGATGGATTTTGCATTGGATTTTATCTCTTCAATATCGCAATAGCATTTGGGACAATAATTTTTGGTGGCACGACTACCGAATAAACCACAATTGTTAACACATAATTGGTGATGTTGTAATCCATGTTCTTCAGCCATAGATATTTTTGTGGTCGATTAATATGAAAAATAAATAAATTATGAATTTTGTAATTAAGGCAAAAGGGTGTTGGAAATGGAAGAAAAATGGAGAATTTGTGAATGAAGAATTTTGAAAATAGGGAGAAGGATGATTTTTAGAAAGAAGAGAAGAACAAAAGGGGCAATTTAAATATGTGAAGGATTGATGGTAATATAATGTAATTGTACAATAATTAATAATTAATAGAAAAATCAGGATGGACAGGCTGGAAAAGAGACAAAAATAATATTTTTTAATTAGGATCGACTAAGTTTAAGTTTATGTCAGAAAGTCTCATATTAAGAGTAAAACAATCTCTAATAAAAATAATTTTATACTACTTATGGATTTGAACGCGAAATGTTGAACGTGTGTTTTTCATCCCATCACGATTCTTGTTAGTTATTAGGAACATTTTTATTGAAACTTGCAATTGAAGGAAAACCAAGAAACTTTGGAGGAATTATTAGGCATTTTAAAAAAAAAATGAGGGGAGCGTAGGAGATTACAAGGTGCAGAATCGAATCATAATCAATCACTTAAAAATTTAGATAACCAACAAATTGAGCTACTAAAATTTTTCTGACTAACCATACTTATAATTTCACTAGAAAGAGAAAATAATCTTATAAAAAAATCATATATTTTACTCTATTCAAGAATGTAATTTAGAAAATTAAGAATTATATGATTTCATGTTTGAATTTCGGACGCATAGGTTTGTCTTAAAGGAGGAAGTTATCGATATTTTTGTTATTGGAAGGTAATAGATATCTCATTTGGACAAAGTAACTTAAACACCACTGGTTAAATAAATAATATTTTTGAGAAAAGAATCATATATTTAAATAATATTGTAATATAATGGAACAATATCATTTGTAAAAAAAATTTGATTGGGTGGGGGGTGGGGTGGGGAGGACACGTGGATAAGGATGTGTGGTTTAAAAATAATTATAGTAAATTAGTTATTATTTTTAAAAAATCCTAAAATTGGTTGAGTGTTGGTTAGGTGGTAGGTTAAGTTGATTTGGTATTTAAGTTATTTAAATAAATTTTATTTTTTTTAAATTTAATTTTTTGTGTGCTTATTTTACATGTTTGCTTAGGTGTATTCATAGTTTTGGGTCAATATTCTAACTCTCTAAATTAATTACCAAACACTTAATTAATAAAGAAAAAGAAGTACAAGAAACAATGTATTGTTACACTTTTTATGAGGCTAGACCCTTTCACATTTAATTTTGGTTAAATAGTCAAAAAGAAAAAAAGCAAAATTATTTATGAATGTGTTTGATTGGACAAAGACTTTTAGTATTAAATGAATAAAATCATAAAAATGTGTATTTTCTAGAATAAGATATGAATACTTTGACAAATTATAACATATATTCTACATACATTGTATTATATGAACAATTTTGATTGGACAAAGACTTTTAGTATCAAACAAAAATAAAGCCATAGAAATATTTATTTGTTAGAACATATGATAATACTTTGTTCTACATTCATTGTATAAAATCCCTAATTATTAATTTTTATTACTAGAAAGCACTCAATTTTGTGCAAGTATAAATGAGATCATAAAATAATAAGTATGATCAAGACTAGTCTTTAAAACATCGTAGTAGGCTCGATATGCATTTTACGGCATTTAGGAGTATTTTATGGTGATAGAAGAGGAATCGATTCTCTCATCAATTTTTCATGGTGTTAGTCCAAGATTTTTTTAGGTGTCAAGCCTCCGAGCCTATTTTTTCTAGAAAACTTTACATAATCGTTCGTAATAACACCGCTAATAGTTTCAATAGGTCCATTTACGGGGTTTAGGAGCATTTTATGGGCGATAGAAGAGGTATCAGACGATTTTCTCAATTTTTTCATGGGTGTTAGCCCCTGAATTTTCCAAGTGCAGGGACTCCGAGCCTATTTTTCTCAAAAAAAATTGTAGAACCCTCCCTAACGCCGCTGCTAATAATTCCAGTAGGCCCAACATGTATTTTACGATGTTTAGGAGCATTTTATGAGCGATGAAAGAGGATTCAAGCGATTTTCACATTTTTTTCGTGGGCTAACTCAGATGCCAGGGCTCCAAGCCCATTTTTCCAGAAAAAGTTTACGAAATCGTCCGTAACAACGCCACTAATATATATTACATAGTTTAGAAACAAATTCAACCCCATCTATTAACCATTTCACAACATTAATTTAACCCCTACCCCCACCCCCACCCCCTCTACCCTATAT
>JBCEWC010001481.1:0-19862 GCA_038996855.1 Solanum aculeatissimum | reverse complement strand
TCCAATACATATTTTTTCAAACCAGAAATATGAATTCTTGTTAAATAATCTTTCCATTGAATGTTTGATGCATCAATCTCAAAGCTTCTTCTCTCTTCTTCAGACATTTCTTCCATTAAATTCCTCATATTTCCATTGTGAAACCTTGAAAAAAGAAAACAAAAATTAATGTGATGATATTTGACTGACATTAACAAAAATAAATTAAAATTTAGACCTTGCGATTTCATACATGTTATGATGTTTATATCGTATAGGCTATTAAGTATAGAATGTATAGTTCAATAATTTTCACATACATAAATATTAAGTGTCACGTAAAATAAAATAGATAAAATAACAATTATAATATTGTTTCTCTATTCATGTTTCTTTTCTTTGGTCGAGGCTTGATTCTTGTGGCACCCTACCTGATAGGTGGTCTTGGAGTTAGGTGCTCCTTAAGTTGTGACACGTTTGTTGATTTCTGGTAATAATACTGTTTCTCTATTTTCATCAACAGAGTAATTAATTTTTATACTATTAGGTCAATTTTATATATCATATAGCATAAAATTCGCCTTATTTTCAAGACTACAAACTCAAAATTTATAAAAAAATTTCTATAAATATGTTTTGAGTGACCTGACAGCAAAAAAATTACTTTAAAAAAATCATACCTTCCTCTATAGAAAGCATATGGTTCATAGAGCTTGCTAAAATTCTTGAGAAATTCCACTTTCCTTTTAAATCTCATTTGAATCTTCAATAACTCTTTTTCACTTAAATCTTGTACCCTATGCTTCTTGGATAGTACCTCCCAAATAAAATTGGTTAAATCTGATAATTTATCAAAATATTTCATTTCCTTAATTTCAATTTTATCCCCTTTTGAGTTAACAAAAGGAAATAAAGTGAAATATTCATATAAATATTCAAAAATTTGATGTACTGATAGAGGATTCACAAATGTTGTTGATAAATGATACACATTTAGTTTTGGACTTTGCAAATATCCATGCTTTGCAATAGCAGCCATTGTTGCATTTACAACCAGATCAACTGGAACCTAAAATCAAATAAAAGTGGTTAGATTATGCAAAATAATAATAATAATAATTGTAGGAAATATATCTGGTCGAGATATGATTAAGTAAATAAAAATATGTTCTGTCTAACTTTACACTTTGAAATGAGATGGTCATATACATTAACATTGTATATATATAGTAGGTAAGGGGTCTTGAGAAAGTTTCACATGTTTGACGGAACGTGAGAAGGCGTTTCATCGAAGATATATAACTAAGTAAACAAGAGTGTATCTTGTCTAATAGGTTAAGCTTTTAAGTGAAGGTATCAGAGTAGGCAAAGATTAAGCATTTTTGAGTTTCACCGATAATTATTATTTAAAAATTTTCACATGTTTGACACATGAAAAAGAATCATGACAGGACGTGAGTCGATGGATTCGAACTACCACAAATTGACAAATAAAAATCCCCACAAAATAAGCATTTTTTTAAGACAGACAAAGGTTCAAAGTTCGAGTTTCTTGTTGACCATTATTTTATAAAAAAATCACATGTGAAGATATAATTAAATATTTTTCAACTATAATAATATAATATGATGGAAACTTATACTTACCACATCAAGAAGAGTATTTGGATCAGCATATACTCCTGGAAGGTCCCCTTTTGCATATAGAAAAATTGAAGGATCAATTACCCTATAAGAAAAAGAGACAAAAAGATAACATAGAAAGTAAGAAACAATATTAACATTCTGGTGTACGAAGCATCTCGTGTTAGCAGAATATAGGGAAGTGTAACACCTCAAAGGATGTGACACAAATATTCTATCCTAATACAAGTATTAGTGACTGCTTTCACAGTTCGAATCTGATAAGTACTATATGAACAAAACAAAGAAATTTGAAATACAATATTGATCTCGTGTCAGCAGAATATGAGGAAGTGTAGCACTTCAAGGGGTGTGATGTAGATAGTCTATTCTAATACAAGTATTAGTGATTGTTTTCACAGTTTAAATCTGATAAGTAGTATATGAACAAAACAATATACAATACCTGAATCCTTGTATCCATCCTGGAAATGGCTCTTTATAACTACTTGTTATCACAGAGGGTCTAAGAATAAGTATTGGAATTTCATCTCTCATGCTATTTATCATCATTTCACCAATTGCCTTTGTGAATGTGTATGTATCTTGCCATCCAAATAACTTTGCCCTATTTAATCAACAATCAATAATTATTTTTTTTAAAATAAAATGAGCATTTTCCCAATATGATCAATTATTTTTAAAAAATGAATATTTTACTATCAGAAAATTCTAGTAGAAATTTGGCTCGGCAATAAAAGGTTTCTACTGAAAAATTTACTTACAAGTCAAATTTCAACAAATTCATTAGAAACTTAGCAATTTTTTAGTATTGAATTTCCATAAAAAATTGGTCCATCGCAAATATTTCTGATGGATCTCCTTCGAAAATTTTCATTGAAATTCAAATTCGCGAGTTTTTAGTAGTAACACACAAATATATAAGATAGATAAAATACCTCTCAAGTCCAAAATCCTTCATTATTTGCTCCAAGCCATTGTTTGTAATATTATTCTTCAATTTTGAAACTAAATCCATTTCATTGTCAATATCCAATGATGGAAAATTAGTATAGGGAGAAATTGAAGTGATTTTTTCCTTTGTTATGCTTTCTCCCATAGTAAATGGCTTCTCAAATATTAGTCCTTCTCTTTCTCCATTGGCAAATGCTTTAAAGGAAAGAAAAAACATAATTCAATATTATATTCACAAGATTTATCTGTTGTTGTAAGTTAACATGACGGTATAACAGATTTGTACACAGACACTACATACAGAATAAATTCGAACTATATCTAGAAAGAGTTTGTGTTATTCACTCTGATCATATAGAAAATTTTAACATATAACGGTGTAAAAGATTTATATACTGACGATATTTGGAACTTAAAACAAGCATATATTATTTGAGGTGACAATATAGTTTTTTTTTTTTTTTGTACATTTCAGGTTAAGTTGATCTATAATAACAGAAAAGAAAGTCAACCTACTCAAAGTAGTCTAAAATCAATTAAATTATGTTAATAAGATAAAATCTTGTTACATTATTAATATGTATATATAATTATTATACTCATGTAAAAACATGTTTTTTTATTATTATTATATTGAAGATAATTCAAATACATATATATATACCTGTGGAGTAATGCATAAGAAGTTTAAGGTTCTTGCATTTCTTGGCAAACATCATGAGTTGATATGGACCATTCACATTAGCATCAAGAGCTAAATCATACCTAAAAAAATATATCAAAATTAATACAAATTAAATTAGTTGAATTGTATAACCTATAATAATTTATAGGAAATATTTTTAAAAAAATATAAAAATAAAAATTAACCTCTCATCAAATGTAGTGTTTGCTGCAGAGTCAATAATCAAATCAATTTCTTGAGCAATTTTTTGAGAAGTAATAATATCCATACCAAGATTTGGCTCATATATATTTCCAACCACAGGAATTAATTTGTTTAGCATAAATGGCTTGTAATATTCACCATGCATTTCTTCTAGGCATTTGAATAATTTTGACTCCATAATCTGATAATAATGATAAGAGAAATTATATATAAATAATTATTTCATAATATTTAACACTATTAAAAAAATTATCTACAAAATTGTTACTAATACATAGTTATTTTTATATATTGTATTGCTAGTCTGTCGTTAAATAAGATAACAATGAATATCATCTTTCTATTTTGAGACAGAAATTGTCCATCTATAATTCATCGTTAAATAAGATTAATGATGATCTTTTTTTTGTGGTGTAAATTATTCATCGTTATCTGTTGTTAAATAGAATTAGTGACAAATTTTTGTTGTTTTTATAATGTATATATATTTACATACTTCGCTTTTTAATCTGTGAAATGCAGCTCCTTTATCCTTTGCCCTGATGAGGATGTAGATCTTGTTTATTTTTGGCGTTGTTCTCAATATCTTTTCAATCAGAGCTGTAAATTAAAAAAAAAATATTTCATTTAAAATGTGATATTAATCAAGATGTTACTGATAAAGAATATAAAAAACAAACATGATTTACAATTTAATTATGTGTTTATAATATATTTCTTATTTATATTTTCATACCACATCATATTTTGTAATTTTAACCATATCTTAAAATATATTTAGACAAAATTTTACATTATCAGATCACTAAAAAAATAATGAGTTATATATCGATTCAAGTAAATACTGCATAGGCACCAAAAAAAAAAAGTATTAATGTATATATAAAAATCAAACTCAAAATTAATTTTTTAATTTTAAAATGTAATAAATATGAATAATCTATTCATAAAACTGATTTTCTAAGACAATAAATGGTAGTGGACTTTTAAAGCTAATTAATTAAATGAAGCAAATCTTTTTTACAGAAACCTATGACAAGGTTCTTCCCTAGATTATCCCTAACCAACATATAATATTTCTTTTTTTTTTTAAAAAAGGATGATCTGGTTTGATTTAACATGAAGTTTAAGAAAATAAAAATAATTTTTTTGATTTTATGATTCTGAATTAAAGTTGTCAAATGTATCAAAATATTATTTAATCTTGTAGCCTTAAAAATGCAACGTGGAAAGCTGATATTAAAATGTTATCAAAAAAAAAAAGATATCATTGTCTTAAACATGCAACGTGGAAAGTTGATATTAAAATATTGCCAAAAAAAAAAAGACACCATTGCCTTAAACTTGCCACGTAAAAAAATGATATTAAAGTATTGCCAAACAAAACAAAATTATTCTTTTTTAAATAAATTTAAAAAAAAGGAGCTTATTCGTTTTTAAACGAATCAGTTACATATTATTTGTTACTTATATCCTAAATATACTTTAACCTATGTAATGTATAAGTAGCAACAATCCATTCTAAAACAAACATCATTAGCTAAATATTCCACACAATTCGATTTCATGACATATAGCTCATACGAAGATAACTTTTCCTGTAGAATAAATTAATGAAATTATATTGCATATACCTTTTGCAAGAAATCCTGTACCACCAGTGACGAGAATGTTCTTCTCTTCAAAAAACTCAACAATACCAATACCATTATTGGATTTTTGAGATATAATTTCTTTTTCATCATCCATAGTTATAGATGGAGCATTTGTAATAGCTTTAAGTGAAAAATGTTGATCATTTGGAGAAGAAAAAAATGAAGAAAAACATGTTATATTTTTCCTTTTTCTTTTTTCATTTTCAAAGGATGGAACAATTTTATATTGATCAAATCTAGGAGAAAAATAATTTTTAGAAAATAATTTAGTTGGTGATTCCCTTGTATAAAAGGGAAAAATATTTTTGGAGAGAAGCATTATATTGAAAATATATATATAAAAGAGATGTTTTGGTATAGGAAATAAAATAATTTTCTCTCTATTTATAGAGATAGCTATGGAGGGTAACTAATAGTAATAAATTAAAATGTTTTATTTGTATTTGTCTTTTACAATAAAAGCTATAACAACTACCACATGATGTGTATCTGTAATTTTGTTCTGTTTTTTTTTTAAGATTTAATTAATTTAATTTTTTTTATTATTTTAAATAGAGAAAAATTATTAACGTGTGTGAAGATCTCGTCTAAAAATTTAAAATATTAGATGAAACATACTTTGAATTACTTATGAACGTCTTCAACATAAGTTTATGATAATCATGAATTTTATCAGAAATTTTATATTTTTGATACATGTAAATCGAAATTTTTACACCGTATTATTGTTTTTTAAGTAAGAAAAATGATAAATATTTATACTTAAATCTTTTATTTTTTGACATAATTAATAATGTATAATAAAATATAATAGACATAAGATATATATAATAATTCATCATGGGCAAACTAAGTTAAATTTTTGTTCTTTTCCCATAACTCATAAATGCAAACTAATATTAGATAAATAATTGGATATAAAGAGGCGGAGTTCATAACTACTTTTCTTACTATAAAACATTTATCAACCAACACATTATTTTATTATAATAGAATATAAGTGAAGTGTAATTGAATGCAAAATAAAAAATTAATAAAAATGTTTCTATAATTAATTAATAAAAATAAAGGTATGTTGTTGGGTTGGGTGGTGGATGATGCTGATCTCATTGGGAAAACAAATGAAAAAAAAACTTAATACAAAAGTTTGGTTTAACTATTTTTATTTTCCATTACAAAAAATATATATATATTATTTATTTAATATTTATTCAGTATATTAAAAATATTAATTTTTAATACAATAAATTTAATATTTTAAAAAATAATTATATTTAAAATAATGATTATTAGAGATTAAGTGATAAATTATTTTTAAATTTTTAAATGTGAACAAGTAAAAGTGAACATCTCTAATACTCGACAAGTAAGAAAATATGTAGTTAGGGAAAGGAAAACAAGGGAATAGAGTATACAATGAAAAATCGAACCTTTACTAATAAAGTAAAAATTTGAATCGCGAATCGATTGAACTATTAAAATTCTCTCTCAAAACGATACTTATTTGTAACAGAAAGAATAATACTTCCTCTATCTCATGTTAACTAATTTTTGAACTTTTTTCATTGTTCAAAATAGTTAAATTGTTCAAAGTTCAAGATGAATGTTTGAAACTTTTTTCATATTTATCCTTTTATTTATTAAAATTTTATATTTTCGAAGAGATAAATTATACTACTTACAAAGTTATATTTATGACTTTTACAAAGGATAATAATGAAAAAAATGATTTAAATTATGTCTTTAACAACATTTCCAGTGAATCCCTCAAAATAAGTTTTGACGAAGATAAAATATACGTAGATTTTATCATTACATCACGAAGATAAGAAAAATATATTTGACAATTTGCAAAAAAGGAAAGTTTTGGGATATGATCCAAATTGATTTTTTCCATTTCCAAAAAAGGAAAGTGTAAGGACAGTAATAAAATCTTCTGATTTTTGTATGTCACATACAATCAAAGCTATAACAACAACCACAACATGAATATCAACAATATTGTTGACCATATCATTTAATTTGTCTTACATTTGTTCAACTTACTTTTAGGTAGAGTGAGATTGTTGAATCGTGTGACAATCTCGTTTGAAGATTCTGATAAAGGTTTTGTTGGAAATTCATTAGGCTTTGGGTTATTGATATTTTTGCTAAGAAATTCGTGGAGATTGAGGGTCTGATTATTTTTTATGGCTCAAGATAATATCAACACAACTCTCTCTATATTCAAGCGGTAACAAAATCGACTTAATCGGTAAATTTTGGATTATCAGGCTAACAATTTAAAAGTGATTTGGGTTCGATTTTTGATTTTATGATTTGGATTAATGGTTAAATTGATAAATGAATAAGATTGCATTAAAACTACTTTCTGCTTTACTTCTAATTATATAACAATTACTTTAATATTTTACAAAATCGATTACTTAAATTTTAGTACTCTCTTTGTTTCATTTTATGTGACACTATTTTGACCCTGATTGTCCACCCTGAGAGCGGATAGCTAATGCGTTCCACTTATTGAATAGGGTTCTATGGTCGGTTTGTGACCCTTGGATGCCGAAGGCATCATTGGGGTGATCTCGTACTTCCTATGAGATGGAGATGATGGGATCGGTCCATAGATTTTTCTTCCTTTTCTTTTGTTGTATTTCACTCAAAGGGTTGAAGGGAGATAGTGCATCAAGTTGTTCACAAGGGCCAACTTGATCCTCTTCCCTAGAGATCTCATATGAGGGAACTCTAGGAAAGCCACCGACTCCAACTACCGTCTATGTGCTATCCATCTTAAGAAAGATTTTTGACACTTGTGGTCTAAAATAATCTTTAGATACTTATGTGGCTGAAAATCATTTTATTAAGAGTACAAAAAGAAATTTAAAATTAAATTGTTTCTAACTATAGTAGGTGATGATGCCACTTAAAATGAGCAAGAGCATTACTTTCGATAGTAAACAACACAAACCAACCTCTTTACTCTCTATTGTGACACTTTCTCTCTTCTTGAGACAAACTAGTATTATCTTTTTCTCTTCTCAATTTTAGATTTTGTAGTGTCAAAAAAAATAATTAATGTTATTTCTATAATTCATTGCATGAGTTTGCAGAAGGAGTTCAAACAATTCTATTTTAAACAAAAATAATCCATGTAGAATTTGTTATACTTTTATTCTTGCTACAATTTCTATCTTATGAACATTTATGTATAATCAAGAAATTAAAAATCAAAATATTAAAAACCAAAAACCAATTAATCAAAATTTGACAATAAAAATCTTATTAATTTAACATATTCACAAATCAAAAATTAATAATACATAAAATCTAATTGAATCGATTGACACACTCATATATGAATATATAAATAAAATATATTGATAAAATCTAACCGAATCGATAGACACACTCACATGAATATGTAAATGAAATATAATCTTTGAAGTACTAATGTTTATAACACAAGTACAAACAAATAATATTTATAGTTTTCAATATTAATAATTAATTTATCTTTTCCCTTCTAGTACATATTTTAGTACACCAGGAATATGAGTCTTTTCAATATAATTTCTCCAATTAATTTTTGTCACATCAATTTCAAAGCTTCTTTTTTCTTCTTCTGACATATCTTCCATTAATTTTCTTACATTGCCATTGTCAAACCTACAAAAAAAATAAAAAAAAATATCAGACATCGAAAGAAAAAATAAATAAATAATTTTTAACAATTACTCATCTAATTACATATTATTTCTATTTCAATTTATGTAATATTTTTGATGAATTTTATGAATATTATTTACTTTTTACTAAAGATTTTAGTAATAACTACTCCCTAGCTCTCAAAATATTCAAAATTTATGATATAAAGTTATATATAAAAAGTTAACTTGTTTATGAATATCAGAATGTATTATTCTTCTTGAGACAGAGTAAAAAAATAATATCACACGTACCGGCCTTTGTAAAACAAGTAGGGTTCATAGAGTTTGCAGATTTTCTTCAGATATTCCACTTTTTTTTTAAGTATACGCATTTGGATCGTTGTAAGCTCTTTTCCATCTTGTACTTTATGTTGTTTGAGTAGTTCCTCCCAAATATAATTTTCAACATTCGATATTTTATCAAAAAATTTCATTTTTTTAATCTCAAATTTATCTCCTTTCGAATTAACAAAAGGAAATAATTGAAAATATTCATAGGAATAATCGAAAATTTGTGAAAATGTGACAGGATTTAGAGAAGATCCCATATGGTAAATATTTAATTGTGGATTTTGCAAATATCCATGTTTTGCCATAGCAGCCATTGTTGCATTCACAACCATATCAACTGGAACCTAAATAAAATTTAAAAAAAAAGGTGGTCAGATAATAATGCAATAATAATAGAAACGTGTAATTTGTCTAATCCAGATGTCACACATTTCACACATGTATCAGAATAAGCAGTACTAGTCTAGAGTTCGAGTCTCGTTATCATAAATTATTAAAACTTAGGTCAAGATTCGATGTGAGCTAGGGGACATATATATATTAAAAATAACAAATGAGACTCACTAAAGTCATGTCGGAGGGAAATGGAAACATAATTGATTCACAAAGTTCAACATTATGTCATATTAGGCTACGTGTTTGGCTCATGAGAAAGAACTACATCAGGACATAAAGCATGTTAAAGATATAACTAAATAAATACGAGTTTAATTTCTCTAATATTTTAAATATTAAAATGAGATAATCACATATTTTAACGATGACGAATATAATATATATATTAAATCTATTGAAAAAGTATACTTACCAAATCAACAAGACCATCAGGATCACCAAGAAGACAAGGGAGGTCACCCTTTCGATAGAAAAAGATTAATGGGTCGATTGTCCTAAAAAAAATTAGAAACATTAATATTCTTGAAAATTTATAAATAGACAGAATACATAGATAGTTTCTTAAATTTATCAGTAAATTTTACTTTGACGTTCGAACTACGTTTTGTTATGATTGACCATCCTAATAAACACATGATAAACTGTTCCACTTACACATTTCCGACAAATTGTAAAATCTCAAATATGCTCTAATTAAATCTTTTTCGAAATGAGTCGAAAGTGTCTAAATTGAACAGTTTATCATGTACTGATCAGGTGCTCAATTGAAAGAAACTATAATCTGAACATCTAAATAAAATTTATTACTGATAAATTTAAGATGTTATCGATGTATTCAACAATCGAAATAATTGAATAAATAATACACAATACCTAAATCCTTGTATCCATCCTGGAAAAGGTTCTTTATAGCTACTTATTATTATAGAGGGTCTAATAATAAGTGTTGGAATTTCATCTCTCATATTATTTATCAACATTTCACCAATTGCCTTTGTAAATGAATATGTATCTTGCCATCCATATAAATTTGCCCTATTAATATCAACAACAAAGCATTAATTATGTTTTAAAAAGATAAATTCTTTTCTTTTTAATGAGTACTATTAGAAACCTGCAAATTTTTGATGAATTTTTTTTAGAGAAGTCTATCAGAAATTGATCGTCAAATTCTGATGGATCTCTTTATGAAATTTTCATCAGAATTTCACGAGTCTCTATTAATATAATTATATAAAAAAGAGAAATTAAATACCTCTCAACTCCTAAATTCTTCATTATTTGCTCCAAGCCAATGTTGTTTGTTATATTTTTCTTCAATTTTGAAATTAAATCCATTTCATTGTCAACATCCAATGATGGAAAATTAGTATAGGGAGAAATTGAAGTAATTTTTTCCTTTGTTATGCTTTCTCCCATAGTAAATGGCTTCTCAAATATTAGTCCTTCTCTTTCTCCATTGGCATATGCTTCAAAGGAAATAAATAAAATATATTAATATTGTAATTTAAATTCATATATAAAATCTAGAAAGAACAGTGCTTCTATATTCTCGCTACTAAAAATTTATTATTTTTTCATTAAAATTTTCTGACTCATAAATATTTTCACATGAAAAAAATTAAGAATTTTTTCAATATTTCAGTGAGAAGCTATTTTTCGATGAGTTAGTTTAAATAATTAATACATAAATAGTGCACATACCAGTAGAATAATGCATAAGAAGTTTAAGTTTCTTGCATTTTTTTGCAAACATCATGAGTTGGTATGGACCATTCACATTAGCATCAAGAGCTAAATCATACCTAAAAAAAACATTATAATAAAATTGTTAATTTGAATTATGTATTCTAGTATAATAATAATAATTTACTTATTTATTTATTAAAGAAAAAAAAAACTAACCTCTCATCAAATGTAGTGATGGCTGCAGAGTCAATAATTAAATCAATTTCTTGAGCAATTTTTTGAGTAGTAATAACATCCATACCAAGATTTGGCTCATATATATTTCCAACCAAAGGAATCAATTTATTTTGTATAAATAACTTGTAGGATTCACCATATATTTCTTCTAGGCATTTGAATAATGTTGACTCCATCATCTGAATAAATAATTTGTTCACATTATCCGCTAGTCAATAATAAAGTCAAAATTTTCACAAAAAAGAGTTTAAGTATAAACACTCCCTAGGATAAGAGTGGTGGCTTCGCCTCTTACGATCAATTACAACCAGAGGGGTCAGTTAAACATCTTTCGTAAAAAAATTAAAATATGAATAAATTGATGGGAATCAAATATTTAAAAAAAAACTTAATTATAGAAGAAAGAATTCTTAAACATACTTCATTTTTTAATCTGTGAAATGCAGCTTCCTTATCCTTTGCCCTAATGAGCAAATAGATCTTGTTTACCTTTGGTGTTGTTCTCAGTATTTTTTCAACCAAAGCTGCAAAATAATTAAGAAAAAAAATATTATACAATCATATCACTTATAAAATATTAATTATATGTGAATTCTTGATAAATATTAATTGATTTTTTTTTAAAAAAAGATAACTAATAATAATAGGTTAAAATTGACATGTAACAAAATATATTTATACTGTGAATGTATATAACTTAAATTCTGACTCTAAAGCAGGAGTGTAGCTGGAGAGACGCAAGGGTTTGATTTTGAATTTCGATAATGAAAATCAGGACGTACCTTTTGCAAGAAACCCTGTAGCACCAGTCACGAGAATAGT
This sequence comes from Solanum aculeatissimum, assembly GCA_038996855.1. NCBI lineage: Eukaryota > Viridiplantae > Streptophyta > Magnoliopsida > Solanales > Solanaceae > Solanum > Solanum aculeatissimum. Next base: position 7,602 of record JBCEWC010001481.1, on the reverse strand, counting down.
TTTCCCTTCAAAAAAGGCAACAATTCCTATACCATTATTGTTTTTTTGAGCTTTAATTATTTCTTTTTCATCCTCAATAGTTATGACTTCAACATTAGTGATTGCTTTGAGTTGAGAATATTGTTGAGGGTGTCCAACAATATTAGACTTCATGTAACATAAATTTTTTCTTGATTTTTTTTGGTTCTCAAATGATGAAAAATTGTTACTATATTTAAACATAGTAGAAACATGATTTTGAAAAAATAAATTATAAGATATATGTTCCCTAGTATTAAAGGGAAAAATATTTTTGAGAAGAAGCATATTGGAAATTTGCAAAAAAAATTAAAGATAAAGTTGTGGGATAGAAGCAAAAATGATATTCCTCTATTTATAGAGCTTGGTGTACCACATGATGACTATTACTAGTAATGTTGGACCATATGTTTTAATTTGTCTTTAAGAGTTTCACTACTAAAAAAAACATAAATTTTCGACATACGTCTAGTAAAAAATTGTTATAATTTGATTCATTAATAACATTTTTGATAGATTATTTCATCGAAAACTTTCATTATTTTTGTAGCTATTACACTATTAATATATTCAACAAGTCCCCTCAAGCGACCAAATTTACTTTTATGGGCCAAGAAAATGTGAAGATCGAGTTTAAATTTTATGTGCTGACGTCATAAGAAAAAAAGTTACACAATCAAGTCATATATGTGATACTACTCCCTTCGCTTCAAAAAGAATAACCTAGTTTAACTTGACACTAAGTTTTAGAGAAAAAATAAGACTTTTCAATCTTGCGGTCCTAAACTAAAGTTATGTCTAATATATGTACCAAAATGCCCATTTATTTGGTGAAGTTGACTGATTGGTACTCCAAAAAATGATATTAAAAAAATGTCCAAATAAGATCTCCATGACCCATATATGATATTACTTAGGTTGGATATATATTCAACAAGCTATGGTTTATATTAATTTTTGGACCCCAAGAAAGCAGTGGCAAAGACATCATTCATAATGAGTTAGAAATCCACTTATTTTTAAAGAAAATTGTAACGACTCAGCCCGTCAGTGATATAATCCGTTTTGAGCCTAGACCCGCACGATTCTAAAACGTGTCACTAGTAGGTATGACTTGTTTACTTATATACTCAATATCTCTCTTGTGTTTTGCCGATGTAGACTTCTCATCTTAGGATGAGTTGTTAAATACACATGTAACAACTCATCTTAAGATGAAAAGTCCCACATCAACAAAACACAAGAGAGATGCTAAGCATATGAGTAAACAGGTCAGTGAGGGTCTAGACCCAGAGCGGACAATATCACTAACAAATCGAATCATTACAAATATTTTCCATGAAAGATATTTTCCTCCATACCAAAAAAGGAAAGTTTTAAGTATATGATCTTAAATGATCTTTTCCATTTATAGAGCTTAGCTAGGGAGTGTAAATACATTAATAAAATCTGTTTGATGGTGTACAACTTGTTTTTTACAATAAAAGCTATAACAACTACCACATTATGAATATCAGTAATATTGTTGACCAGATCTTTTAATATGTCAGAGATTTATTTAATTTAATTTTTTTCGGGGGAGAAATGATTGAAGTGTGCGATTATTTCATTTAAAAATTTACAACTCAAAAAAAATGGAATTAATTAATAATGTCTTTATAATGTATAAAGAGAATATATAGGTAATGGTGAGACTCAACCACTAAAAAAATGAAATTAGTTATGAACTTTGTTGCTACTGCGTTGTTAAATAGATTATGGGGGACATATCTGTCCATGTATCTATCCCGGCTTGTGAGGTTCGTCCCATGTATAATCAATGTTACAGGCCACGGCTCGTGTGGCCCCTCCCTTATTATGAATCAGCGTCACATGTCATGACTCGTGTGGTTTGTCCCGTATTTTATATTAATGTCACATGTTACGGCTCATGTGGCCCATCCCCTATTTTATATCAATTTCACATGTCACAACTCTTGTGACCCGTCCCCTATTTTATATCAATATCACATATCACGGCTCGTATGGCCCCTCCCCTATTATGAATCAGCATCACATGGCACGACTCGTACGATCCGTCCCCTATTTTATATCAATGTCACATGTCACGACGCATGTGGCCCGTCCCCTATTTTATATCACATCAGTGAAACTCAGTCAAGAATGCACAACAATATAATAATCATATGGAATAATCAGAGGTGCAAAGAGTCCACATATATCAAATTGTTGACCAAATTTCCGTTTTAACTCCAAATTTAATTTTGTCAGTTCTCCTATATCAAATTTCACATTTCGGAGCTAATGGAATCAACAGAATCGCATGCATTCTGGCACTCGAAACTCAAGATGACCTCAAAATTCAAGATTTCAAACTTTAACCCTTTAAAAACTCTTTCTTTAGCAAAAAAAATCATTTTTTCACAAGGTTTTCAAAATTTGACTTTTCAACTCATCCAAAAATGACTCAAAACAAATTTCGAAAAAGATAAAGTAGTAATTTTATTAAAAATGCCAAAAATAACCTTCAAGGTCATTACAGTTGAGCCCTATATTAAATTTCTCACGCTCCATATATCCAACCATGGACACTTTGGGGTTGGAGCGGAGAGGGAAGGAGGTGTTGAGTCCCACATCGGTGGTGGGATGAAGAAAAATTGTTGCATTTCTTTAATATTTTGTATAGTTAATATGTATTTTCCTCGTTCACTTTTACTTGTTCATTATATATATTAAAAATGTATTTCACTTTTATTGTTACTTTTAACAAGAGAAAAACATATTATTTTTTATTCATATTTCACCCTTAATTAATTATTTATCAAAATTTAAAATTATATATTAATTAATACGAATATTGTGATAAACTATTCATTTGAATCATAACATCTTATAAGATATGCAAAGTTGAATCTGAACAAGTATAAGTAAATAAAAAAAAGTAGTATTTGGCCTATTTCATTTTATATGACAAGATTTGATGGAATACAAAATTTAATTAAAAAAATTGAATCCCATAATTAAATGCAAAATAAAAACTCATAAAAATGTCAGTGAGTTAAATGGCAAATGTAGCTTATCACATTGGAAAAACAAATGAAGAAACATTAATTATATTAAAAGCATAGCAACTTCCAACAATTATTCCCCATAATTAACTTTATACCCAATTTTCATTATTTCAATATCATGCTGTTTTTTTTTTTTTTTCATTTATAGAAGAGAATGAATGATCTCAACCATATAGTTTTCATCATAGATAGGCCCCCAAGGATGACTGAATTGATGCGACAGATAGTATCTCATAAAAATGTCAGAAATTAATTCATTCAATAAATATTGAGATTTGTTGTTTATTAATTTGATAAACTATAGAAGTCGGGGAGGAGTCGTTGAAGTATTTATTTTTATGTAAAGAATAAGCCAATTTGTTAATTTTTGGATGGTCGCTTAACTTTTACTTTATTGCATCATAATTACTAAATTACTCATTGTAATGAAAATGTAACTCAATCATATTTAATTATCACGAAAGTCATTAAATTTATATTAAAAAAAACAACTATTCTTGTTAGTATATACCTTTGAGTTTTGTAACATATCTGATGCAGGTCATTTCTCGAAGTATCATATATATCAATATGTAGCAGATGATCAGTCCTTCCTTGTTATCCCGATGAGAGCTACTGAATCACTCAAATTAAACGAGTTTTTCCACCCGTATTTGAATCAACATTTATATCCATAGGTAATATAGTGGGTCTTATTTCGATACGAAAAAAGAAAATACAATTATGTGAATTGTATATCCCAATGGTATATAACAGACATACTTTTTTCACCTTTTTGTTTGGTTAGGCAGCTAAATGGGCCAAAATTTGAATTCTGATGGGCTAAAAGCCATTGGGGTGATAACATTGGGCCATGATCAAAGTGGGCCCATGGATCACTTAGAAATTTTCACTATCAATCATTGAAAAATCGAAAATCACATCTTACATATTTTTGTAGTCATAAATATGTCATTGAGGCTTCGTTGAAAATTTCAAAATTATATTAAATTATTTCTAAATATTGAAATGCAGGACAACACTCAAAAGATATCGAATTCAAAGGTTCATGACCGTTAGTAAAAAAGATAAAAATAAAACCCTTGACACTCTTTTTTCTAAAATTATTATTTTGAGCGATCTGATCAGATAATTGTAAGAAAAATGACTTGACAAAATATCAATATTTATTTAACGTCTTCGCGCAGCAGTTTCACGTTGTGCATTGAAGAAAACAGCAGCAACAGGTTGGCCAAGATCATTCTCTTGAGCAAAATTTCGAGTAATGAAATGATCTCTGGAAGTTGGTTGACTAACTGAATTTCTACGATTTTGTTGAAAAAGAACAAACACAAACCTATGAATCCCAATATTTGGCCTTGGGATCTCATAGTTCACCAATTCTCTTCCTGTTTTGATCAAGTAAAATAAAATAAAAATTAATTAATAGACTATTATATTGGTAATTAATATTAATTAGCATTAAAATAAATGTATTAACATGACTAAAACCTAATTTATACTAATTAGTATTGCCAAGACAATTATTTTCTATATGATTTTAGGTTCATTCCGTCCTCTATTAATACCTTTTATTTGGTACACTTAGAGAACGACGTTTATAGAGATTGACGTATATATTACAAGATCAAACCATCTCAAGCGACCTGTCATTTTATTATCTTTTAGGTTATTTATACTTTTTTTTTTTATCAAACATGGTCACTTTTAGGATATGTTTGATATAAAAGAAGTCATTTTTTCGTTTTTTGATGAAAATATTCTCTTGCCTTAGGTAGGATAAAAAATGTTATATCTAGTTAAAATTTAAACTAATGATAAGGAAAAAGACTTTCGTCTATAGGTCTGAGAGGTTATTTCATATTTTCTCATGAAAAATATTTTTTTAATTAAATATCATTTTAATTTTATCTTTTAAACTTCATGTTCAACTTACAATATTAATATTATTGATCTTATAATTGTTCTGTAAAATTTGTAGGAAATATATATAAATTAAAGTACTAGTTATAAAAAAAAAATCATCTTATTTTATCTTGTTGATGTAATTTTTTAGAAGATATTGAACTTACCAAAAGTAGCATCAGTTGTACCTGGAATGTCAGTTACAATCCTGTCAAACACAATTAGTAAAACACTGTCATTTAAAAAAAACAAATAGCGATGAATTTCATCGTTAAATTGTTCGTAGCTAACATAATCGAATATCTTTTAATAATGATGCTATATCCTTAACTATGATATATCATCCTATAATATGACTATTAACTTTTCTTTAGCTGATATTTATGTCCTCCAACTTTGAATGTGTACAAGCTAAGTAGACTCCTTACTATCCAAAACATGAACAAATAGACACATTCGTCCTACATGATAATTTTGCGTCCTAAATGATGTCCTATTTGTATTATGCCACATGCATATGACGACACACGTATCTATCATTCAATTTTATACAAATTTAAATCAATACTTGTGCATATCCAAAGTTGGAGGACATAGATTGTAATAACTCATCTTAAGATGAGAAGTTTCGCATCGGCAAAACACAGGACAGATATATTAGGTATATAAGTAAACAAGTTTTACCTACTAGTGACGCATTTTAAAGTCATGCGGGCCTAAACTCAAATCGGACAATATCACTAGCTACATTATTTATCACTTTTAACTGTAAAATCAAAATTTAATCTTTTACGAAAAAATTATTTATAAATATCCTTTAAATAATTTGATAATATATAAAAATGAATTATATTATCAGCGTATAGAAATTAAACTCGATCACCTCATTTTCTAGTTCATCATTTGGTTAATTTAGGGCATACCAGTGAAGATGCTCTCTCAAATAAGGATCACTAGGGCCAGGAACATCAGGATCTGTCATGACCTATATAAAAAAAAAAGACCAATATGATAATTGTTTTGCATATTAAAAGAGTTTATTAAGTTATATATATTGTCAGTATAAAAAAAAAATTACACTATCATATCAACCAAACGATATCTATACATAGAGATATGACTCTACAAAAAATGAGTTCATAATCTAAAAAACAAGACGATTTATCTTCTACAACAGATAAATTAACTTGATAGCTATATTACTCAGTCTCTTAAAAAATATCGATAAGTATGTGACTAAATCCTCCAAGAATAATGTGTGTTTTTGTTTGGAGGATTCAACATGAGTGCCATAACATTTTTGAAAAATTCGAGATACATATGTAGCCTGATCGTGTACTATTAGTTTATACTGCTAGTATATATAACTTAAACAGTTGTAAACCCACAAGCGAGAGGGCGATAGACCCTCGACTCAAGTAAAAATATAGTGTATATATAAAAAAAATTAATAGAAATACCAGTGTGAAGAAAGTTCTCAAATCTCCATCATGAACTTCAACTTTAGGTCTAGTAGAAACAGCAGAAGGGAAAAGTTCATGGCCATTGCAAACTAATTTATTGTTAAAAGTGATTGACATTTTTATTGATGGATTGAATGAATCAAGAACATCACCAATTACTCTTCCAACAATTAGAGGTTCTAAACTTCTTGCCATATTGATAAAAGAAAAAAGAAGAGATATATGTTGTGAAGAAAGACTTAGTTGTATTGGACAAATAGATTAGAGGGCCATATTTATATATATGTGTATGTACTAAGTTATAGCCATCATAGTATAGGAGAACAATAAATAAAAGAAGGCATAAAAAAACATGGGACATTAGGAAACTTCAAAAAAGTATCACAAAATTCTTTTGTTATTGTTTAGGTCCTACTACAAACCCCCCACCCCAATCATGACTTTTTTTAGGGTAGGGTGGGGTGGGGGGGTTGGGGTCGAGGGGGTGGGGGAGTGAAAATGATATAATTATGATATTATAGTTATTATGCATCATAACAAAATACAGGATCGTTAGAGATTAGTAGTTCTTGCGATATGGAGTTCATATAAAATATTACTAGTTTCTAATTTGGACTCAATAATATCTTAGCCCAAAATTTATGTACATGAGGTTTATAGGATAAAAACAGGCGATATGTGTCATGAATTTGCATTGTTTTAGATTATATGATCGATATTAGAGTCAGATTCTAGCAGTACGATGACAAACATAAATGGGGAAACTGAGTTCCTAAGGGATTGTATGTGACGCTCTATTACGGAGGAAGCTCGATGAGAATAGATCAAAAAGGACTGACAGATTTTTGGGCTTGCAATTTTTTGAATTGAAAAAACGATGCACATGATGATATCTTAGGACGTTGAGCGCAAACCCCACATCAAAAACAGAGATAAGATATTTAATATAAAATATATCACAAGTTTACATAATATGCATGTCTTTTTAAGTTCACTAATTATTTACAAATAATATCACATCAATGAAATGACCAATGTACAATTTTTTCTCATTGTTTTGTGTATATTTCCACCTTGGGGGGGAGGGGGGGGGGGGGGGGGACATGTACCAAACGACTTACACGTTTGACAATTGGAAGCCTCTA
>JBCEWC010001480.1:0-40835 GCA_038996855.1 Solanum aculeatissimum | reverse complement strand
GTAAAAACAGACGTAGAAGCCGAAATTGATGAATTTTGAGATTGATCCACCAAAATTTGCTCCAACTTCCAAAATAGTTCACCAAATTTATCAAATTAATCAACACAATAATAATAATATTTTAGTAATAATAATAATAATATTTGATAATAGATACTTATATAATAATTAATAGATAATAATTAGTAGAGAGAATTTGAGATAATTTAGATATTGAGAGAATTGAAATTGGAGAAAAATTTTTATGGAAAAATATTTAAAGGGGTGGGGGTATTTATAGTTGAAAAATGTAGGGGTTATTTAAATAAATTAAAAAAAAAAGTGAAAAAGAGCCGTTCAAACGACTCTATTTTTTTGGAAAAGGGGTTTGACCGTTGGGGCCCCCACACCCCAACGGTCCAATCAGATTTTATTTTTTTAAAAAAAAATTTGTTTAAAAAAAACTGGTAATACCAGTTCGGTTCTGGACCGGAACTGGTAAACCGGAACCGGTATTAACCGGTAAAATTGGCCCCTCCCGTCTGGGTTCCCCCTCCCGGTACCCCTTCCCAGACCCCCCACCGGCACTCTACCAGATCGGAGTCAGAATTGGTAGAAAATCGGCCTGAATCGAACTGGAACCGGTAGAGTCCGATTCCGCTGCCACCCCTAATTCGGAACCATTTTACTCCGATACAAAGAAATATGCATCTTCCACTAGGAATTCCCAGAAATTTTGAATTATATAGGCATTCACAAAACCAAAGCTTCCCCTTTACAGTCATTAAAAATGGCAACAGCTAACTTATATTGATTACTTACAAGTGAAATATTTGAGAATTGATGGAAACTACGAAATGGGTAATGCATACTTACCTCTGAGGATGAAGATGATCAATTTTCCACACTTATAGCAAAAGTGCTCTGCTGTTACTCTCTGGAAACTTTGATGGTTTTGATTTTATTGTTAAGTTTGATTCAGTCCCTGAAAAGATTATAACTTTTACTCCCCCCCCCCCCCCCCCCCCGGAAATTCTTATAAGGAGAGATTGCACCCTTCAATCTTAAATTCATTTGCCAATAGATAGATGAGGGGTTTTCTCTTCTTTCTCCTATTTTAGATGGCCAACTTCCTTTTCTCTTGAAACAAGACATCCTATGTTATTTTTATTTCTCAATTTATGCAATATAGATAAAATTTAGAAAGTTAATTAAATTTTAATATAATTCTCCCTCCCAAATTTAGCAGCGAAACTTACTTTAACACCTAAACTACACAGAAATTCATATACCCCCTTTAACAATTTTCAAACGATTTAATCACCCTCTAAGAGCTGACATGGCAAAGAGAGTGAATACACTCTCCTGAAAGTGTGTGAGAAGATTAAAACAAGGTATGAATTTATAGAAATCAGACACGTGGCATCTTTTTATTGGTCAATATCTAATTAATATTTTAAATAATTTTTTCTTGATACAATAAATTTTTAAAAATTATCTAAAATATTTATTTTTAAAAATATGGGTCCCCTTTTTAAAAAAATCTTTTAACTTTTGTTCACTTTATTTTCTTTTCTTCTTCAATTCTCCTATCTTCCTCCATTGATACCCTTCTTGACCTCCATTTTTATCCCCACCTCTATACACCATTTTCAATTTATTATTCTTTTAGTAATCACCTAAATTCAACATCAATATCATATTATTAATGTCAATTCCGTTCTATTTATTGACATCAATGTCACAAGTTTAACCTTTCTTGAATTTTGAATAACTCATTTTAATTTTTTAATATTTGTGATTCAAAAAATGTGAGTATCAATTTTCTTATATAACATTCATGTTTCATATAAGTAGTGAAGAAAAAAATGACTTTCTAAAAAGTTGATTCTTCCACCTTCTCTAAAGTTTTTTTAATTGAATGGTGAAAAGAGAAAAAATAAGCAATGAAGGGTGAAAATGGTGAAAAAAAAAGAAGAAAGAAGTGGTGGCAGGGATGGGGGTGGGGAGAAATGAGGAGAAGGCTAGAAATGGTGAAGAAAAAGAAAGAAGAAAGAAGAATGGGCGAGGGTGGGGTGGGGGGAAAATGGGCCCACATTTTAAATTTTGAATTTAGAAAATAAATTTTAAATAGTTAATTAGTATAAATTAATTTTAAAAAAGTGTTAGAGTAAAAATGGTGAATAAACAAAAGAATAAATAAAATTAGTAATGTCGCGCTGATGTTGCATTGATTTGGTGTTGATATGACGCTGATGTGGTAGGTGAGAGTGGTGGTATGATCTCAGGGTGATATTTAATTCATTTGAAAGTTGTTAAGGGGGTTTTTAAACGCCCTTATAGTTAAAGTGCTAAAATAAGTTTCACTGATAATTTTAGGGGGAATGGGGGAGGGGGGTTATGTCTTTTTATCATTTTAAAATTATTAATATTGTATTATGAAACTATAAAGTAAAAAGAAGAAGAAAGTGGGACGAAGAAGAGAGAAACTTATTATTCCTTTTGAAGAATATTTTGATGTATATTACAATGAAGGAATACTCTTATATTTATAGGGAAAAAACTGACTTGATCTCCAAGTAGGATTCCTAACTGTTAAAGGAATCTATATAATAGGCATTCACTATCTCAAATATGTTTATAACACTCCCCCTTGAATGTCTATTTGATAGATTATGTGTTTCGTTAAAACCTTACTAGATAAAACCCAGTAGGGAAAAATTCTAGTGAAAGAAAAAGAGTACACATATCTAATAATACGCATTATTTGATGTCTCATTAAAAACCTTACAAGGAAAACTCGATGGGACAAAACTTTGTAAGGAAAAATGAGTACATCGCGTATTAACTCTCCCTAATCAGAACATCAATCCAAATATTTGAATCTTCGCATTCCAATCTTGTGTACCATCTCCTTGAAAGTTGCAGTTGGTAGAGATTGGGTGAATAAATCAGCCACATTGTCACTCGAACGAATCTGTTGCACATTTATATCACTATTCTTTTGGAGCTCATATGTGTAGAAAAATTTGACGAAATGTGTTTTGTTCTATCTCCTTTTTATGAATCCTCCCTAGGATCAAAAAGTTTTGCAAGTTCCTCACTTCAACTTTTTTAAGCAAACAATCTATTATTTTTTGGAAACTCTTCAAGAGTTTCAATTCAAGTTATCAACTTGCATAACAATATGAAAGATTCTTGATTAATTTAATCAATATGAGGATTATAAATAAGTTTTTCAAAAACTTTTATATGCTTTATGCATTTTAAATCTTTCAAATATTTTCATATCAATTTTGTCCAGGGACAACATTCAATATTAGATGTATGACATTTTCTAGTGTCTAGATTGCAAGTTAAATAAGCTTTACGCTTACCTAGATGAATCATTCCTCTTAATAATTAGAACATGCTTTAATATACCATAAAATTTAGATCCTCATAATCTTTTACAATATTGCGCTATATTGTATCAAAGATATCATCAACAAAATATCTTTTTTGTCGGTTTTCAATGTGACATAACTTGTTGAGATCTCATCACTTTATTATTTTCAGGTAGCTACCCCTCTCATGAGGTTTCATGAAGTGTCATGTCATAAGCTCTTCAAGATCACATTGCCTCTTTGTTATGATCATTTGCTCCTTTTCTTTTCAATAATTATTTTATTTGGGATCAATTGTATGTTTCATGCATGTCATAAAATGTGTTCTTCAGGGTCATTCAATAAGAACTATTCTAATTTACCTTGGAGAATCCATTTTTTATGCATTCATGGTATATTTATTAATCATATACCGCATATCAAAATTATTAGATGGAAATCTTAATGTAGCCCAAGCTACACCTCATTTTTAAAGGTTTAAACGGTCGTTGTCAAGATATATAACCTAACCAAGGTTAGGGTCAAATCCTACAGGGAATATGGTCAGACTCGGAGTAATTGCAAGCAAGTCGAATGAATTAACCTACTTATCTCCCGAGGGGAGGTTGTAATTTGCAAGAAAGTAAACCTAAACTAGAACAATTGTTGTGTAATCAGTGCGAGAAGTAACTAAGGTATTGTGTTCTCCATGAATTCCTAACTTAGTATTACCAGATAGTCATAATCTTTTCTAGAGTGTAGCATGTCAAACGGTAAGTTAAGTTTATCAAACCCTTTGATCCAGGCGAGAGGTAAATTTCATTACATGATTTGATCCATCCCTACAGTGTGACATTACTAACCCTTACCTATTATTCCAGTACAACCTCCCCTTGATCTAGTTTGGTTGATTAGATGAGAGGGGTCACATCAAATCTTGTTAATTAATCTCCTTTTCCATTCATTACTACCTTGATCTAGTCAGTAACAACTAAGCAGGTTCTAATATTGGCCACCGCTAAAAAGCCTTAAAACGAAGAGACTTAATTAATACATGCATGCACACTTTCCAAGAATAATGGATTATCCAGTTTTACTTTGTTAGTTCTTCCTGGTTCCCACAACCCTAGCTGTGGATTTAGCTATACATGGTCATTATAGATGAAGAAATTATGTTAAGTGATAGCATAATTAAACACTTACAATGATGGAATTAAGAACAAGAAATCTCAATCTTCTCCAAGGAAATCACAATGTATTAATTCAAAGCAAAGTCACAACATCTAAAGTCACAAAAGTGTTTCTCTGTTCTCTCATGCGTCTCTCTTCTAAAAAAAACCTAAAGAAAACTAAATCCAAAATGAAATAGGAAAACTAAATTGACAGCTATTACAAGCCATACAAAGTTCCACGACCCGTATCTGAACTTCGTTCTCTGCATTCTTCAAAATTGACTATCACTTCCACTAGACCTTTCTACAAGTCATATTATGACTTATGACCTATATAGGGATTCATCTGACAGTTTTCCAGAAACTCCTCCAATTCTTCTCCTCAAGGCACGAAATCTAATCCATGACTTGTATAAAATTTCATGGCTCGTCTGATCTCTCGTGGATACAACTTCAAAATCAGGCCCTTCACTGGATCTCAATCATGAAACCTATGTATGGCTCGTTGAAGTATCAACGGCCCGTAGAGTGTCTCATAAGTTTTCAAAAAGCTGCAATTTCATAAACTTTGTACAAAATCATGTCAACTCCTATAATCTTGCAAAATAGACACAAAAACACATCAAACCCACTAACATCGCTTTAAGAACGCACAAAATCCTAAGTTTTAAGCATCAAAAGTGTTATATTTTAACAGCACATCAACACCATCAAATTAAAATTGTTGATTGTCCTCAAGCGATGGACTCAATCTACATAAGTAGCATAGTAACACACAGACCTTAATCTAATGGCGTACATTTTCCCAACATAACTCACAAATACCCACACTAACTCAACAATACATCTCAAATAGTCATCAAACAAATCAATGTGGATCAATATACGTGACAGTGAAACTATGACAAGCAAGGCAACCACAAATAAGCAATATTCACTAAAATAGCCTAGGATTAATAGTGTAATGCACGTGCCCTCACAAAAAGAAGCTCCATATCACACTCATGATAATATTTTCATACTCGATGCTTGAGACTAAAAAAAATCACTCACACTCACAATAGATATTCAAACACTGTGCTTAACACCATATGTTTGTCCTTATACTCACAACTATGACCTTCGACTACTTGGACTAAGATCACTATAGGACTTTTTTGGCTTGTAACAAAGGCTCAGGGGGATTTGGTATGATGTTTTAGGAACATAGTGACTAATGGTCCTCCTTGAGGCTGCGTTATTTCACACTTTTGCCCTACTAACACTGTTATTTTTCAACTCATTCTCCCCTTCTCCTATTTCAATCTTTTCTGGGTGCCTTACTCACATTTTAGCTCATTGCCTTTTATTTTTACATTATTTTTCTGTTTAGCTCATTATTTAGGCATCTATTCATTTTTCTTGTACCCATAACACATTTTTCCCTATTTTCATGTATCACTAGCTTTCACCCCATTTCACGTGATTTTCCTTACACCAACCACCCTCAACTTAGGCTTTTGACCTGAGTTGAGGTGCACAATATCCAACCTATAAATCAGGGACACTTTAATAGTCACCCTCAACTTAAGTTCTTTGCCTCAGTCAAGGTGCACAATATTCAAGGAAGGACCAGGGCAAAATTCAGGATTTCATATCTAACAAGGCTGGGTTACTTAGGTGTTTACAAAGAAAAGGGTATACTTTAAGATCAAACATTCGGATCAAGGGATACACCATGTATTTGGTTGGTTATTTAGGCTAAGTTGACTAATATAAACAATGACCTAAGATTCTTTCCTAATCAACTAACTTACAGTCTAAGTCAGAGTAACAAAGCAAGTTCTGAATTGAAACATAGTATAAAAACTATGCAAATAAGCTCACACATACATGACACTGATTACACTATCAATATAGACTCTCAGATTATGTTTTTCATCAAAACTAAACCTCACTCATCAGAACAAGCACTGTCAACTATCAATGTCACATGATTGTTATCAGAATTACCTAAAAATATTGATGGGTATCACTTTTCACACGAAACTAACATATGTATAGACTTTTGTACTACATGCTACTAATACTACTTAAACATCCTAAACATGTCAGTTCAATAGAAAATAAATGTCCTTGGAGAAAGAACACAGGCAAGAAAATTTCTCAAACTTAAAAATTGAGATAGTTATAGGTCTTGGATACTCAGACTTCACCGAGGCCTATAAATACCCACACCCCATCAAAAAAGTTTTGCATTGTCATCAATGCACAAAATATAACTATATCAAAGCATAGGGGTCAACAAACATACCTAGGTGCCTAAGTGTTAGTCTCCACCTTGGGTTGCCTTCCAAGCAACGCCTGATTTATTATCATGGCACGACTTAGACAACTTGGGTACTCAGACTTCACCAAGTATCCATGTTTCCACTTTCTTTACTTCTTTGATATTGCCAAGATATAGTTTGACTCTTTGACCAATTACTTTGAATCTTATGTCATTTTTTTCCAACTCAATATCCCCATGGTCGAAAACACGTGAAACTTTAAAGGGTCCCAACTATATGGACTTGAGTTTTCCAGGGAACAACTTTAATTTGGAGTTATATAGAAAGACCAAATCCCCTAGTACAAACTAGCGATTCTCAATCCGACGATTATGTTTCAGCTTCACTCTTTGCTTATACAAGGTTGAGCTCTCAAATGCTTTCAAACGGAACTCCTCAAACTTATTGAGTTGATTCAACCTTGAGTTTGTCACATCGTTCCAATCCATATTTAAATTTTTAAGGGCCCATATCACCTTGTGCTCAAGCCCTACCGGTAAGTGACATATTTTACCAAAGACGAGTTGGTAGGGAGACATACTTATGGGAGTCTTGAATGCAGTCTGATATGCCCAGAATGCATCATCTAGCTTCCTCAACTAGTCAGTTCGGTTCACATTCACAATCTTGGACAAAATATGTTTGATCTTTCTATTGGACATCTCAACTTGACCAATCATCTGTTGATGGTAGGGTGTTGCCACCCGATGCTTTACTCTATATTTTTCAAGTAGGTTTTTGAACAACGAATTACAGAAATGGGAACCTCTATTGCTGATGATTGTCTGTGGGGTACTAAATCTTGAGAAGATATTTCTTTTCAAGAATGCTATGACACTCTTGCCTTCATTATTGGGAAGCATCACCGCCTCCACCTATTTTGATACATAGTCCACAACCATTAAAATATATTTGTTCCCATGAAAGCTAACAAATGGGCCCATGAAATCTATCCCCCGAATATCAAATAATTCAATCACCATAATAGGGTTTATAGGGAGCTCGTGCTTTTGGGAAACACCATCTTCTCACTGGAATTTATCACAAATTTTGGCATAATTGTGGGTATCTTGGTGGATGGTTGGTCAATAATAGTCACACTGCAAGATCTTGTGGCTGTACAAATTTTACTATGATGCCCACCCACTAAGGATGAGTGGCACACCTCTAGAATGCTCATTATATCGGCCTCAAAAACACAATGATGAATAATCCCATATGTGCATACGCGAAATAAGTACTAATTATCCCAGAAAAATTTCCTCTTATCAAATATAAACTTGCAGCGCTGGTGCGTAGTCAAGTCTGATGGCACAATATCACTAACCAAATAGTTTACATAATCTGCGAACCATGGTATCAAGTCATGAGATGCTTCCAGAACTCTCTCATCAGGTAATGAATCATCAATATCCACCCTATCCTCAAACTTTGCCATGGCCTCATCCTCCAGTTTGGATAGGTAGTCTGTAACCTGATTTTCAATCCTCTTTCTATCAATCATATCAAAGTCAAACTCTTGAAGAAGAAGTACCCATCAAATCAATCTTGGTTTCACATCCTTCTTCACCATTAAGTATTGCAATGTTGAATGATCAGTATGTACAATGACTTTGGTTCCTAAAAGATAAAACTTGAATTTCTCAAACGTAAAGACCACTGCAAGTAACTCTTGCTCCACAATAGTATAGTTTTTCTGTGTTGTATTTAAGGTTTTACTGGCATAATATATGGGATGTAGAATTTTCTCTCTCCGTTATCCCAACATTACACCAAGTGCAACCACGCTTACATCACACATGATTTCAAAGAGTTTTGACCAATCTTGAGCAACTATGATAGGAGTTAATATCAACTTCTGCTTCAACCCCTCGAATGCTTTCAGGTATGCATAATCAAACACAAACTTAGAATCTTTCTCAAGCAATTTACACAAGGAGTGTGCAATCTTTGAGAAGTCCTTTATAAAGCATTTATAGAATCTTGTATGTCCTAGAAAACTTCTCACACCCTTGGCAGAGATGGGTAGAGGAAGCTTCTCAATCACCTCCACATTAGCTCTGTCTACCACAATTCACTTGATGGAGATTATGTGTCCCAACACGATGCCTTCCTTCACCATGAAGTGACATTTTTTCCAATTTAGAACTAGATGGCATTCTTCACATTTCTGAAGCACTGCATGCAAATGCTTCAAGAAATCTTCGAATGAGTCACCCACTACACTAAAGTCATCCATGAATACCTTGATAGTGTATTCCACTATATTTGAGAATATGGACATCATACATCTCTAAAATATCGATGATGCATTGCACAACCCAAATAACAACCGTTTAAATGCAAAGGTGCCATAGGGACATATGAAAGTATTTTTTTCTTGGTCTTCTAGAGAAATAGAGATTTGATTATAGCCTGAGTAACCATCAAGGAAGAAATACCAGCCTTTTTCTACCAAATGATCTAGCATTTGCTCCATGAATGGCATACAGAAGTGATCTTTTTTAGTTGATGCATTGAGCTTCCTATAGTCCATATACACCTTCATCCTATGACTGGTCGCATGGGGATCAACTCATTATTCGCATTTGGGATCATGATGATACCTCTCTTCTCTGAAACACACTGAACCGGGCTCACCCATTCACTGTTAACGATTGGATATATTACCCCTGTATCCAACCACTTGATGAATTTTTTGCGCACAACCTCTTGCATAGGTAGGTTGAGACACCTTTGGTGTTCAACACTTGACTTATAGTCCTTGACCAGTTGAATTTTATGAGTTCACACCCCAGGTGTGATGTCAATAATTGTCCATCCAATAGCCTTTTTGAACTGCTTAAGCACCACGGTTAATGCATTTACCTATTCATCTTTAAGGTTTGTAGCAACAATGGCAGACAAAGTATTGTTAGCACCCAAAAATACATACCTCACATAGGCAGGAAGAGCCTTCAATTCCAACACTGATGGCTCCTCAATGGATGGTCTAGTAGGTGGTGACTCCCAAATTTTTAAGTCCAATTTTAGTTTATCTTGATGTGTAGTGAAACTAGATACCCCCAGGGCTTTTACCATCTCCTCATAGTCAGGGATGTCATCACTCGCAAAATTATTAATACTTCTTCTAGAGTTTTGACACCTAACCTTTCTTCAATTGGTACCTCTAGTTTCACCTCATTAACACTTTCAATGACAGAGACTACCTTCAGATTATCAATTTTTGTACACTGACAACCGTTGAAGATGACCTTGTCATTACCCAATCTGAACTTGAATTGACCCAACTCTGTATCCACTAGTGCTTATTCGGTGGCTAAGAAGGGCCTCTCCAAGATGATTGGGACTTTGAAGTCAACCTCAAAATCAAGGATCACAAAGTATGTGGGAAAGATGAATTTTTCCACTTTGATGAGGACGTTATATAATATCCCCACAGGCTTCTTCACCGTCCTATCAGTTATCAACAATCGCATGTTCGTAGGAGTAGGGGCTCCCAAGCCTAACTTCCTGAATACTGCAAGAGCCATTAAATTGATACTGGTGCCTAAATCACATAATGCCTTTGTGAACTCAATATTTCTAATGGTGCAAGATATGGTGAATGCCCTGGGATCTTCTCGCTTTTGCATTAAGGACCTTGTTGTTATCGCACTGTAATGTTAAAGCTCTTGACTCATAGTTTACTTTTGGTGACCAAGTCCTTCATAAACTTTACATATCCGGGCATCTTTTCCAATGCCTCGATGAGAGGGATATTGATGGAGAGTTTCTTCAGCATGGAGATAAAGTGTTGAAATTTACCTTCCTCCTCCTTCTTCTTGAGTCTCTGAGGGAAAGAAGGGGGAGGTCTAGGAATGGGTTTTAACTTCTATGGCGTAACTGCTGCATCACCCTCCTCATCCTTGGCACGAACATCTCTGATCTCTACATCCTTGCTCTCAACCATCTCCTTATGAACATCATCATTATTAACTGGCATCAGAGGGTCAATGGTTTACTTTCCACCTCACATTATCACTACCATACACTAATCCTCATTCTTTCAGTTTTAAACTATATTGCTGGGCAATGTAACTTTATAGTGTTGGTTCAATTGAGTCGATATCTAACCGAACTATTGATCTGGATACTTGATAGCAACAAAATGAGACTTGATTTTTTTAGTAATACTAGAGATGTCAGATTTATCCTCTTTAAGTTCTCATCCTGGGCATCAACCTTCTTTAATATTCGATCAAACATCTCCTCAATTTGAGAGCTACCAGCACTAGAGTCTCGATTATGTGGTGTTACATATGGACCATTTCTGTAACCATCTCTGCATTCTCAATTAACATCTTTGTCTTGGCCCCTGTTCCTGACATAGTAGCTTCCTCGATTGTTATCTCTGAAAGCATCATCTCTATTAAAGTTTCGACCTTTGTTTCCTTGACCTTGGAGTCAATAGTCCTGATTGGACCCTTAGGCGTTGGTTTGAAAACCCGTCATCTAATCAGTGACGAAACAAGTGTCCTCCTCATAATAAGACTCCTAATATATAGGTGTTTGTTGAGGCTGATGAGCTACTGCATTCACGTGCTCCTGATTTTGCTTCATCAACAACCCCACATTAGTACTAATCCGATCTATCTCCTCCATCATCTCCTCATTGATCTTTTCCTGGGCTAAATTAGTGCTAACTGTGAAGGAAATTTTAGTTGTCAACTTGTTCTACATTCCCCATGTATGGTTCGTCTTGACCACTTTTTCCAATCGCTCGACAATGACTAGAAATGGACAATCTAAAAATGAGCCTCCCATGATAATATTAGCCACAACTTGCCTATTTTCATCTATGGCTCGATAGAAGATTTCCACCAAGACATCATTAACAATTTTATGGTTAGGGAAACTCCTTAGACACTTTGTAAACCTCTCTCACGTGTACTGATCAAATCACCAAACAATTGCTTGGAGTTGTTTATCTGGTCCTTCAACTTCAGCTTCTTCAACCTAGGAAAGAACCTTTCCACAAAGGCCTTCTGTATATCTATCCAGCTGGTGATTGAACTTTGTGGGAGCTCAAATAACCATATTATCGCTTTACCTATCAGAGACAATGGGAAGTCACGGAGCCCAATGACATTCATGGATAGATTTTAGTTTCTCATCATGCTCTTGCAAACACACATGACATTATGTAGATGGTTATGTGGATCCTCTGATGGAAGGCCCGTGAACAATCGTTTGTTCTGTAACAGTTGAAGTAACCCACTTGAAATAATAAATTTTGTATCATCCGATAAGGGAGGTAACACAATAGCTCTAGTAACATCCACTATCTTGGGGTCAAGCCTATATTGGTTCCACGTGTTAGCCGCAACTTGAAGATTTTGTGGCAGTGGATTCACATCCTCAAGTGGTGGTGGGTAATCATTATTCTTATTCAGTATTGCATTTATGGCAGCATTCGCAATATTGTTCGCATTGTTTTGGGTCATTCTTCTTAGTGTCTTCTGGATCTCAGGGTCAAATGGAGTCAAGAAATCATCATGCTCTTGCAAACACACATGACATTATGTAGATGGTTATGTGGATCCTCTGATGGAAGGCCCGTGAACAATCGTTTGTTCTGTAACAGTTGAAGTAACCCACTTGAAATAATAAATTTTGTATCATCCGATAAGGGAGGTAACACAATAGCTCTAGTAACATCCACTATCTTGGGGTCAAGCCTATATTGGTTCCACGTGTTAGCCGCAACTTGAAGATTTTGTGGCAGTGGATTCACATCCTCAAGTGGTGGTGGGTAATCATTATTCTTATTCAGTATTGCATTTATGGCAGCATTCGCAATATTGTTCGCATTGTTTTGGGTCATTCTTCTTAGTGTCTTCTGGATCTCAGGGTCAAATGGAGTCAAGAAATTACCTCAACTATGAGTATTTTGCATACACTACACTTGTATGTCGTAATAAAACCAAAAACAACAAGAAACATAAAATAAGAAAAATAAGAGTTAACTCATGAATTACTCAAATTAAACCAGTCTAAGCCATATTCCCCCATACCAAAATCTTGATGTAGTCTAAGCTACACCTCTTTTTTGAAGGTTTTCGCGGTCGTTGTCAAGATATATAACCTAACTAAGGTTAGGATCAAATCCTATAGGGAATATGGTCAGACTCAAAGTAATTGCAAGCTAGTCGAATAAATTAACCTACTTATCTCTCGAGAATAGAAGGTTTTGTAATTTGTAAGAAAGGAAACCTAAACTAAAAAAACTGTTGTGTAATCAATGAAAGAAGTAACTATGGTATTGTATTCTCCATTAAATCCTAACTTAGTATTACCAGATAATTATAATTTTTTTTATAGTGTTTAACATATAGAATGGTAAGTTAAGGTTACCAAACCCTTTTTTCCAGGCGAGACGTAAATTTTACTACATGATTGATCCATCCCCGTATTGTGACATTACTAACCCTTACCTATTATTCTAGTATAACCTCCCCTTGATCCAATTCGATTGATTAGAAGAAAGGGATCACATCGAATCCCATTAATTAATCTTTTTTCCCATTCATTGTTACCTTGATCCAGTTAATAACAACTAGGTGAGTTCTAATGTTGGCCACCATTAAAAAATACTTAAAATGAAGAGACTTAATTAATACATGCATGCACACTTTTCAAGAATTATAGATTATCCAGTTTTACCTTGTTAGTTCTTCATGGTTCCCACAACCCTTTTTGTGGATTTAGCTATACATGATCATTGTAGATGAAAAAATTATGTTAAGAGATAGCATAATTAAACACTTACAATGATGAAATTAAGAACAAGAAATTTCAATATTCTCTAAGGAAATCATAATGTATTAATTCAAAGCAAAAGTCACAAAATCTAAAGTCCCAAAAGTGTTTCTCTGTTCTCTCGTACGTCTCTCTTCTAAAAAAAATCTATTTATAATAATTAAAACTAAATCCAAAATAAAATAGAAAAATTGAGTCGACAACTATTACAGGTTGGGTTACAGGTCGTAGAAAGTTTTACGGCCTATACCTAGACTTTCTACTCTACATTCTTCAAAACTGACTATCACTTCCATGAGACCTTTCTACGGGTCATATTCTGACTTACGGCTCGTATAGGAATTCGTCTGACAGCTTTCTAGAAACTCCTCTAATTTTGATCCTTAAGGTACGAAACCTAATCCACAACTCGTATAAAATTTTAAGGCTTGTCTGATCTCTCGTGGATACAACTTGAGAAATCAGGACCTTCACTGGATCTCAATAACAAAAACCCTCTACAGCTCGTAGAGAGTCTCGTAAGTCTTCAAAAAACTACAATTCTGCAAACTTTGCCCAAAATAATGTCAACTCCTGTAATCTTGCAAAATAGACATAAAAATACATCAAACCCACTAACATCGCTTTGACAACGCACAAAATTCTAAGTTTTAAGTATCAAAAGTGTTGTATTTTGGCAGCACATCAACGAAAAATATATGGTCCCCGACATAAATCAATTTTCAAAAATTTGATCATAATCTATTAGACCGATGCATATCTTTGTTTATAATTTATCATATTTTAGAATATGAAGCTTTGTTCTTATAAGTAATGATTGATAATTTATTTGAAACATTAATGTCAATCAACTTGTTTTTTATCAATATTATCAAGATGAATTATCTTGATTATGTATTCTTAAATTTGTGTTCTTAATTCAATTATCTTGCACAAATAATTATAAAAATGACAAACTTCAAGTTGATAATAAATGCATATGTGATTATCTTATTGATGTATTCATTTATAATATCACGTGGCGGTGAACAAACCCATATTCACCTTTGCATACTTTCAGAATTTAAGAAATTTAGTCGTAACATTAGTTGGTCCAATCAACTTATCATGCGAACAAACAATCTTGAAGAATATTTTATTTTTTCAATATATGTCTAACGAGTAAACTCCAAGTTTACCATGATATGTGTTTTTTGCTATGAGCAGATTTCAAATTTATTACTCAGAGAGCAATATTCATATTTATTTCTTCTCAATTCCTCTATCACTCTTTTGGAGATGAGTCGTGATTCTATCACAATAAAGTGCACATTCATATTGAGAAGTTTTATTGAATACTATCACATTCACTTCAGAGAATGGATTTGTATCTGTAGCATTTATCAACAAGTTCTCATTCTTTAAGAATGGAACACAATCATCTTAGCATATCAATTTATGATATCTATTTCATGTTCACGTGCATTATTCAATCACTTGTATTCTTTCAGACATTATGCACTGCTACCACATTTACTTTAGAGAATGAAGTATTTTAATGAAATATATTTTATGGCTTTTCATAAAAAGTACATCATTTTGCTTTAGTTATCATTACATTATTAATATAGTGCATTGGGACTTGAATCCAACATCTTACCCATAAAAATATCTTAGATCATGCATCAATAAGAGTTGAACTCAATATCTTGTTATCATGATGCATCGGGACTTTAACCCGATATCTTATCCTTTTTAATGCAATAGAACTTGAATCTATCATTTTACCATCAATCAACAATATAATAATCAAGCATACTAAAAATAATTTGAAATTGTCCACAACTTTTTCAGACACTTTGAATACAATAATATAATATTGTGTTTACAACTTCACAATAATAAATTGCTACATAACTATAAATATATATTTGTGAATTTTAATCAATAACCATACAATCATTTACTTATCGTCACAACAATAGTGGTTAATATTAATTTTGGTATGATTAATCGTTGTAATAAATATGTGTAATAGAGTATATGTATTTTCAACAAACAAATAAATTTAAATTATTATATAATAAATCAAAATCAAATTAAGTTTGATTCAATAATGAATTATAATAATATGAATAGATAAACTAATACTAGTTAAAAATTAGTACTCATGTAAATAATTATCTTTACATGATTTATTCAATCCCACTTTATAGGCAATAATCATTAAATGCTTGAGATGAAAACTCTACACATTTATCAAAGTGAATGATATGTGTTCATTATCATATTATTTGTGCCAGTAATTTTACAAATATCAAGTTGTAAGATGATAATAGTCAAACATGAGACTATCTAGATGAAGTATTTATTAGGACCATGCAATATCTAAATAGACACTAGGTGGGTGAGTAGGTCCACAAATATCCCCATATATACATTTCAAGAATGTAGGAGACTCAATCTCAACTTTCATTGATAATGGTCTCCTAGTACAAGAAAATTCACCATTTAAATTTTTTTTAGGTTCTTTAGTGGATATCCACTTGAATTTTCTATAATTCATCTCATCATCATAAATCCATGATATCCCAAACGATCATGTCAAAGTACAAAAGTATTGAAATTAGTAACCTTTTGATTTACTATAGAATGTGCCTCAATTACACTAATTCTTTTCCAATACAAGATATTTAAGATTATGAACATAGCAGAATTGTACTCATGACTAGACTTATAGTCTTTTAGCCTTAGATGCATCCAATCATATCTTGCTTTTGGATGTATGACCATTTGTAAGTGATCATATCTTTCTCTTAGGCTTTTTCACAAAACAAGTGGATCCTTAACTGTGAGATATTCATATTTTTAAAATTTCATCAAGATCAATGATGACGCAAGAATATCATAACTTTAGCACATTCTTATTTTGATGTTTTATTTTCATTCTTAATGGTGTCTCTAAGACCCATAACATCCAACACCCATGAAGGGTAGTCTATGCCCAAACTATGACGGACAACTAACTCAAATTTAAAGTTAGTCATATTAAAAAGCATGAAAATAAATAATATCTTAACCTCCATTCTTTAAGATGGTAGAGCTTCATGATGATAACGTGTTATGAAACTATAAAGTAAAAAGAAGAAGAAAGTGGGCAGAAGAAGAGAGAAACTTCTTATTCCTCTTGAAGAATATTTTGATGTATATTACAATGAAGGAAAACTCTTATATTTATAGAGAAAAAACTGACTTGGTCTCAAAGTAGGAAATTGACTTGGTCTCCAAGTAGGATTCCTAACTATTAAAGGAATCCACAAAATAGATATTCACTATAACTCAAATATGTTTATAACATATTGTGAATTATAGTATTTTTTATGTAATTTTTAAATAATATATGTTACTCCTCTTGTCTCAATTTATGCGACACTAAAATTTCGAAGGTCAAAATTTTTTATGTCTTTTAATTTTTAATTTTTAATTTTTAGTTACTATGATCTATACTACATTTACGTCATTTTTAAACAATATATGTTATTTATCTATCCCTATTTATGAGATATTAATTTGAGTATTAATTGAAATTTTTATATAACTTTTAAATACTTTAAGTTGTTAATTCTCGAGCAGGTAGCAAGCAGCAGGTCAACATGTCTGCTTGAGCAACTTGAGGGTGTATTTGTAATTTTCTTGATGATTCTTCCATTTTAATTTGACTATTGTTAATTATGTAGATTTATAATACTTTGTACGTAGTTTCCTAATCAAATAATACACGTTACTTCTTTTGTCTCATTTTATGTCACATCGATAGATTAATCTCAATAATCAATCAAATTTTTTTAATTTATTTTTAAAATATTTTATGTTGTCAATTATCATGATTTATGATATTTTTATGCTTTTATGTAACATATTTTTAAAATTATTTTAAGTTGTTAATTATCGTGATTAATAATATTTTTTTACGCAATTTTAAAATATATAAAACACTAAAAATAAGACAAACAAATTAAAATGGAAGAATCATAAAAAAATCACAGATATACCCTCAAGCTGCTCAAGTAAGTGTGTCAACCTGCTGTCTGCTTGAACAATTGAAACTCCCTCTTATATATATAGGAGAATTAGGGCGAGCAACTCATCAATGACAGGCTATTAAGATCCGTTGGTCGGATCATTTGATCTCGCTATGGGAACTGTAGCAATTAGCTCTCTTGAGACATTGAATCCACCTGCACCACCAGACGAGGAGACAGATAAGGCCGGCGCTTCGAGAAAATAAAGCGATGGAACAGTTGCAAATAGCAGAAGTACAGACGGTAAAGCTCCATCCTTCAAGGAAATGGTCACCACACCTTACTCAAACAAAATTCCAAGCCAAGATTCCATGGTCGCACAATACGAAGACGCCATGGCAATGGACGAGTCGGAATGCAGCCAGATCTCTCCTGTGAAAGACGATATAGAAATACATCTCACGAAAGAGGAAAAACAAAGAATTTATAAACCCTGGGCTTTTTCTGTTATAATCAAAGTCCTTGGGAAGAAGATTAACCACCTATATCTCAAACGGAAACTGGCAACATTATGGAAGGTCTCTGAAGAAATTACTCCCATAGATCTAGGACACGATTATTACATTGTTAAATTCTTCAAAGAAGAGAATCTACAAAGGACCCTACAACAAAGGCCTTAGTTCAACGACTTTTTCTTATCTATAAAGCGTTGGCACCCAAACTTCGTCACCTCAGAAGCAAGGGAAACAAAATCAGCAATCTGGATCCGTCTACCAGAGCTCCTGACTGAGTTCTACGACCACACAATACTCGCTCGTGTCGAAAGGAAGATAGGAAAGTTAGTGAAGACAGATATGTGCACTTCAAAAACTTTAAGAGGTCGCTACGCACGTATATGTGTGGAAGTTGCCATAGGAGTACCAGTCAAAAAGACAATACATATTGGCAACCATAAGCAGATGCTTGTCTACGAAGGAAAGGACATACTATGCTTGACTTGTGGGGTATTGGGCCATACAATCATCAACTGTCAAAACACCAGCGCAAAACAAACACGTATGGAAAAAGAAACACAACTACGGCAGGAACCCCACTCCTCATCCCCAGCCCCAGTGCCTACCATACTCCAGAAGAAAAACGAGTGGCAGGTAGTATCCTTCTAAAAAAAAATAAAAACAGAGGCGCCAAGGAGGGTAGGAGTGCCATGGAAAGCAGGAGAGCGTAAATGCACAGAGAACAGAGTACGAATCGGGTAAAAATATCCATGTTAAGCTATTTCATGCGAGCACAGATAAGTATCTCAACTCAAAACTCTTTCAATACAAGGCGATGGCAAATTCTGCCACCAGAAAAGTCTTAAACATGATCGGAGCAAGTAAGCATCCAAAAAGCAACAATAATCACATTGTTGGGCATGCTTCTCAGTTAGCTGTCACAAACATTAATGATGATATCATGTCAATCGACGTCACTGCAAGAAAAGATCAACAAAAAATATAGAATAATAAAAAAAAAAACACCCATCAACCCTCTTCTCAATCGGGACCACAAAATCCTAATGATGGGGATACTATTATGGGAACCCCTAGGACGATCCCTACAACCTCTACTACCAATGCCCTCTCTCACCTAACTGGATTAGCACATAACCTAAAAATTAGTGATACGCCTTCCAATAACAACCTCTTAATCCAACCAATGGCCTCGCTGGCACTCCCATCAACGTCAAATCCCTTAAATAGGAAAACCATTCGTACTCAAGAAGCCAACAATGACGATACTCAACCGCCTAATTCCACAAATGGTAAAATTCAGCAATCTCTTATAAATACGGAAAATAACATCCCTATAAATAACTACCCCAATATTCCTAGTACCAATACCGATATAAACCTTGAAAGGCCTATCCTTAACAACTTCACCTACACTGAAAATGCCAAGAATACCACTTTCACCCCAACGAAGGAGGTCACACTCCAAGCGCTCCCTACGACCCTTCAACCAAAGGAACTACCCCCTCTCAGCTCACACCATTATGAGTTTTCCACACCAAAATGTGTCTCTCCCAACCTCACCTATAACATTGGGGGAGAACACTTTCTATGCAATCTTAGCACCGAAGCCCAACCTTGCGCCATACTCATGGCTAGAGATGAGCCTCCAGGGCCAAACTCTCTCCTTTAGTGCGGAGGTGGAAGGAAGGGATGTAGTGATACTTGTCCAAAATTCGACATTCCTAGCCCAAGTAGTATCGAAGGGTATGTGACTAGAGGTCCAAAGTACAACAACCATCTATGGTTGTCCACAGTGCTCCAACCCCCCATGAACTTCCCTTTTCCTCAGTTGCCATTCTATCATTATCCAACTTGGGAATGACCCCTATTCAACCCCCTCAATCCTCCAACAAACATAGAATCCATGGCCACCCCTCCACTCTTTGTTTACCCCCACCAAATGTCGGAGGATGTCCAGAACCCTTGGAGCAGTGTTGGAGCGACTCCATTATTCCAAACAGTGGTCAGCAACGAAGTGAGAGAGAGCTCTCCCCAAGTAGTGCCCAACATCAGATTCCTAGTTAGCCAGGTAAATACCTTTCTCATAGCATCCCCTCTCCCCCGACTAACTACTCTATTAAGAGAAGAACCAAACAATCGAGAAATAGAATATGCAATGGAAACAATGAGAGAGACTAGGAAAAAAATAATCGTTTTAAAGGACATAAAGATAGTTATATTCAAGGAGAGATACAAAAAAAGCTCATACTTATTTGTCCACCAAATTTATTAAAAAGCTCTCTAGATATTCGAGTACCAAACAATCGCACGGTAGGAAAATTTATGGTGATAGTGAACCCAACACTGAGGAGGGGAACCACACAGAGAGACCCATGTAGTCCCTAGAACACAACCCTAAACAGATCCATGAACTTGATAGTTTGGAACTGTAGAGGCTGCAATGACGATGACTTTAGGAGGAACTTTAGAGCCCTAGTTGACTGGCACAAACCACCCCTAGTTGCCTTGGTTGAAACAAAAATGAATGACCACCAAACCCTGTTTGAAAATTTCCCCTTCAATAATATGATTCAGGTCTCTGCCATTGGTAGATCAGGAGGGATGGCAGTACTCTAGGATGATGATGTCCTGGAACTAGATGAAATATCTACAACAGGCCAGGAATACATACAATTATCAAGGTACATACTACTACAACTTCTTGGCTTTTCAGTCTCATTTATGCCGGGAACTTTCAATGCTCAAGAAAAATCTTGTGGAAAAACCTAAAAACTATTAAGGAAAACTTTGATGGCAGTTGGCTCTTGGGAGGTGATTTTAATGAGTTCTTAAGTATAGCCAATAAAATCGGGGGAAGACCTATTAACAAAAGTCACTCAAACGACTTTTGGGACATGATAAATTATTGTGAGTGAATAGACTTAGGTTTCAAAGGTAATTGCTTCACATGGTTAAATAAACATTTCAAAAATAGGAAAAAACACCTCATCCTCGAAAGATTAGACAAATTCCTAGCAAACGATAGTTGGGTCCACAAGTTCCCTGACACAATGGTAAGGCACCTGCCCCGAATCCACTCTAACCACTATCCGTTACTTCTCTCTCTTATACCAAGAAACAATCTACCCCTAGACAGGCTATTCCGTTTTGAAACAATGTGGGCCACACACCCAGATCTCTACTTTATCATAAAAGGAGCATGGTAAAATGCAACTAACCTTCTAGAAGTAATTCCCACTTTTCAGAAAAATGTGATCCAATGGAACCGTATGACCTTTGGTAATATTTTTTATCGTAAAAGAAATCTCCTACGGAGAATAGAATGGATTCTAAAATCCATGCACTATGGTCACAGCGATTTTCTAATAAAGGTAGAAGAAACCCTAACTAAGAAATTTAATCACCTGCTCCGCATTGAAGAGGATTTTTGGAAACTCAAGTCTCTAATACATTGGCTCAATGAAGGGGACTCAAATACTAGATTTTTCCATACCACTACTCCAATAAGGCGAAGGCGAAACAAAATGAATGCCCTTCAAACGCAAAATGGGGATTGGACTACTGACCCTATTGACATTCATAATATGACCCTCTCCTACTTTAAGGAATTATTTAAAACTAGCAAGACCTTCGCAAAACCCCCCTCCCCATACCCAAATGAATTGTTCAACCAAATGGACTTTTATAGCATTGGGGACATCTCGTCAAATGATGAGATATTTAATACCATCAAATCCTTCCAATCGTTGAAGGCCCCGGGACCGGATGGACTACACCCCTATTCTATAAAAATTATTGGGACATAGTAGGGGATTCAGTTATAAGCCTATACAGAAATGCTTTCATAAATGGTTGTATTCCCCCAGAAATAAACGATACCTACTTATGCCTAATTACAAAAAAAAATTAAATCCAAGCAGTATAAGTGACTATCGTCCAATTAGTCTCTGCAATACTAAGTACAAAAACATAACAAAAATTATCTCGTGATGTCTTTGACCCTACATGGAAAGAATTATTGGACCATGTCAATCTAGCTTCCTAAAAAATAGAAAAACCTCAAATAATGCAATCATAGTTAAAGAAGTAATAAACCACTACAAAAAATGAAAGGAAAACACGCAAATATGATTCTCAAACTGGACCTGGAGAAAGCCTTTGACAAAATTGAATGGTCATTTATAATGGAGTCGCTATTTTTTTCAACCTACCTTGAGGTATCATCCGACTCATAATGTCCTGCATTACCTCAAGTCAAATAGAAATCCTATTGAACGGGACTAGGACAAACTACTTCCTTCCTACTAGGGAACTAAGGCAAGAGGATCCAATCTCACCATATCTATTTATCCTATGTATGGAAACCCTCTCCAGGAGAATTGACTATGAAGTATCTCTAAAGAATTAGATCCCTGTAAAAATCTTCAGGAGGGCCCCAAGAATCTCACACTTATTCTTTGCTGACGACCTAGTGCTTATGAGCCGCTCATCTGTGGAAAACTGTGAATGTATCCTTAAAGTAATGAACCACTTTAGCGACACTTCTGGGTAGACTATCAACAAAGATAAATCCAAGTTACTCTTGTCTAGAAACTGCCCCAATGAGCTCAAAAACATTATTGCAGCTAAACTTAATATCAAAATAGGGCTATATTTTGGAAAATACCTAGGTTTCCCTATCACATATGACCGGTTCTCCCCTAGGAACTTTGATTTCTTACCGGATAATATGAGGACAAAGTTGGTTGGTTGGAAAACTAAACTCCTAAATATAGTCGGGCGCACCACCTTGGCTAAAGCATGCCTGAGCAACATCCCAACACATGTCATGTAGATCACAAAACTCCCATCGAAAGTCACAAAAAAATTGATCAAATACAAAGGAACTTTATTTGGGGAACCACAAAAGATAAAAAGAAACTTCACTTAGTCAAATGGGACATCGTAACAAAACATAAAAGTATGAGAGGACTAGGACTACAAAAAGCAGGGATTAAGAATGCAACCCTATTAGCAAAACTGACCTTGCACACTCATACAAACCCCTCTTCTCTCTGGGCGTCTGTTCTACTGGGTAAATACACCAAGGAAAACAGACTTACGGGCCTCTCCAAAACATCCTCTAACCACAACAAAATTTGGAAAGACCTTATTTATGGCTGAAAAACGTGCCAAAGGAGAATGCGATGGATCTTAGGGAATGGGAAAACAACCTCCTTTTGGTTCCAAAAATGGATGCCCAATGGTAAAACCTTAAGAGAACAAATCTAGGGTCCTCTTAGGGAAAAAGATCACCTGTTATAGGTAAAGGATGTCCTCCTAGGAAACAACATGATTAACACCCCCATCGTATCATTCGAGTTAGCCCAAGAGATTCCACTACAACTGAACAACACATATAGAACCACCAACAAGAGTGATATGGTAACCTGGGGCCTTAACAAAAAGGGACTATTTACCATGTCCTCAACATATAAACTTTTATCAAATCACGAATCCCCAAATGTTAGTTCGCACTTCAAATGGATATGGTCCCTCCACTGCCCAAAAAAATTAAGTTCTTCCTCTGGCTCTGCCAACATGAAAGGATACCTACGCGACACTATTTTCACTCAATAGGGATCCTCAGCAACGAAAACTGTCACACATGTAACCAACCTGAAACAATTGAATATATCTTCTTTAAGTGTAAAAATGCCAAAACGTTATGGGAAAATCTTGTAGCTATAAACCAACTCCCAGACAACTTCAACACGGGTTGACTTTCAAACATCCAACACCTAAAAATCCACATTAGGAAAAGCCCTTTCAACTGGGACGAAACCTTCCCTTTCTTCCTGTAGGATATATAGCTCAAACGTAACAAAAACTGATTCCAGCCAACAAACAACCCAGTATGTATTCAAACAACTCTTAACCATGCAATAGAATACCTCACACTCACAGGCTACACGCCTGCGGAAAAAGGATCCACCATAAAAAAATTCAGATGGACACCCCCCAAAAAGGTTTCAAACTTAACTGTGACGGATCTGTTAATAAAAAATCTAGCAAAAATGGTATGGGGGGGTGTTATACGCAATGAACACGGGGACTGGCAAATTGGATACCTAGGGAACATATCCATTTGGAACCCGATTACAACAAAATTATTAGCACTCATCCAAGAGCTACATATAGCCTGGGAAAAAAACCTCACTCCCCTAGAAATCACCACAGACTGTAGAGAAGTCATAAACACCATCAAGTCAGACCACCCTACTTATGCTAACATGATCTTTGACTGCAGGGTACTTCTCGAGCAGCTGGGAACCCTCCCATTCAACATAGCTACATAGAAGCAAATAAAGTGGCAGATACACTAACAAAGAAGGGAGCAAAACTTGAAAAGGATAATGTCTTTTTGTGGTTGGAAGTTTCACCGGTGTATGTCGCAACAATGCTTCAGACAGACAAAGGAGAACTTTTTTTGTCAGGGTTGAAAAATCACCCATTTTGTACTCTGAGATTACGAACTCTACTATAAACAATTCACTCCCTGGAAACTTGACACTTTCTGCCACACAAATGTAATGATGCATATATTAATATAAATTAACCTTTTAGTTACCAAAAAAAAAAAAGAATTAGGGCGAGCAATAGTTTGGGCCGATTTGAGCTTTGAGATTTGAAATTTGAAACTTTATGAAATTTAAATAAGTTGGAATTTGGATTAATTCCATAATTTATCCTTGTTAAATTTTGATTTTTGGATTGTTGATTGGATGTCTAATTTTATTTTTGAAAGTATATGATTTTGGATTGAATAGTACGACAGATTTTTTAAAATAAATTTTTTTATACCTTATATTTAGTCCTACTCATATATTAATAAGTTTAATTTTTAAAGGTTCAATCTAAGTAAATATAAAAATTTAGCTAAAAGAACCTTTAATTTGATTAACATTTCATTTCATGTTAAATTAAACAATAGAAAGAGAGTTGAAATATTGCATGCACAAAAATATAGATATCTAAAAGTTATATGCCTCAAATACTATTTCCAAACTTTTCATAGGTCGTCGAGTAATATTAATAAGAGTAGGGGTTTTAAAACTAAAACAGGGAAACTCAAAATCAAGAATCACTCGGTTCTGTAGCATATTTGGCCAAGTAGAAGAATGAGGGATACTACAAAAATGAAAGCTTTTCGATCTGGGTTAGTAGTTATTGGTGCGGTAGCATTTGGGTATTTGAATATACAGCTCATTTTCAAGCCTTTTCTTGAGAAAACACAGGCACAGCAAGCTCTCCTACAATCTCAAGCATCCCAACAACAACAAGAGTCTAATTTTCATCAATCTGAGTCAGACCAAAACTTATGACTATTTCATTTTAACGTACACTTCTATTCCCAATTTTCAGCTCTGTAGCTCTTTTTTTTTTAATTCAATGTTTAAGCTTATGGTATCGTTTAAAGTGATGTTAAGGATATGTAGCTCATCATAATGATTATTGTTAACTATATTTGTGTGACCAAATGGTGAATCCAGTATGTTAGGTCCGTCAGTGTACCACTAATTTGTCACGATTGATTTGGTCTTGGTATAAATATATATACAAAAGTTTCAGCTCTGTTTATAGTCTGAATTTGAAACTTCTCTCGAGGTAGAGAGGAACATAATCTTGTCAATGGAGATTGTCTAAGGAAGTTAGTATTTGTTTAGCCAAATTATAATATTGATAAAAAAGGAATACGATGTTAATCTTTCTCTAGTTTTTATTTTCACTTTTTCAATTTTATATGGTCTTTGATACTGTTACTAGTGCTGCAGTGCTGTTTGTGTGGTAGGAAGTGAGGAGGGATAACCTAATTTTACTTGGTATAGTGAGTTGGAAATGGGACTCTATCAAGCTTTGATTATTTTGATAGTTTTGTGGACTGTATCTAATAGCAACCCAAGTTTGAATTCGGTGACTGGTTAAACAACTGAAATTATTTTTTACAATTTTAGCCAATTTAAGCTTCAAAGCATTTACCATTTCTATAGATAAGGAGTTAACGGCAATTCATATTAGGTTGAAGAGAGGTTAGCTGTGTGTGACATAAAAATGATCATATGTTTCTTTGGAAGAGCTGCTATACAAATGGTTTTGGTTAATTATTAATCATTGTTCCTCGCATTCTCAAATAGCCAGAAGCTTTAAGTGAAGCTGAAAAAATTTGTGTTTCAAGTACCTGCAAGACTAGTAAGGTGCCTAGGTGTCTCCATTTCAGTTCTGTAGTGGCATTTTATGCAACCTCATGTTTGCTAGTGTATAACACTGTTGGAGAACAGAGGCTTAGAGTTTTGCTCTTGCTTATAGATCGAAGGTTAGAAGGTTATAGAGATGATATTAGAAAATTTTCATGAGGCACTGGTTCAGTTCTTGTGTTCCAATTGGAGTAAGACATCTTAGGTTAACATAATTATGGGTAAACTGAAAATCATGCTTAGGTAGCTCACTCCTGGATAGAGTTATGAGGGCTTTCCTGAGAGCTTTGGTGGAATTTTCAAACGATACATATTCACTAGTACGGTCTTGTGAGAGGTTCAACTACTGGTTTGACATATTGTTGGGAGAATTTCTCCTCGTGACCAACTTCAATAATTTCTGTTTAGTTAATAACCAGGACTTATGTATTAGAATTTAGAAGCGATGCCACCTACCAAAATATGTCTTAGAAGTGAGGACCTGTATGGAGATTCTGACTTGCAATTGTTTGGGGTTGTAAGATTCTGAAGTAACTGCTGGATTTGAAATTGAATGTTAATCAAAATTCCCTGAGAAGATTTACTAAGCAAGAATTATGGAAATATTATATACTGGAATAGGCTAGGAAGCATTTTAACATTTATACCTGAGTTCACAAACAAAGATGAAAAACAGATGATGCATCATTGCTGTGTGTTCTGCATAGAGACATGAGAAGAACCAGATAACCTATGCTACATTTTCATGTTTTAATGTGGCTGTCTGAGTCAGGGTGATATATTAAAATAATCATTGATTACTTGGGAAGAACTCCTTATCAGATTGTTTGATTCCTTGAACTTTCACTTTTTTCTATTAGTTCTCAAATAAACAGCAGCTTCAATTGTAACAGAGGAAATTTGTGATTTAAATACCTACTAGACTAGTACAGTGCCTAAGTGTCTCCATTTCGCTTATGTAGTGACTTTTTGATGGCTATATCTTGATTGTTTTTATACAATAGTGTGGACTGTGGAGAAATAGAGGCTTGGAGGAATGATGGAAACTTTTAAGGAAACACAAACTTAAATATTTATCTCACTTGGAGGAAGATAAAATCTGCAATTTAAGTAGCTTGCCCTAGGAGGCCCCAGGAGTACAGCTCGTGATGCGTGAGTTAGGTGCACGTCATCAATTTGAACTCTTCTGCAGACAAAACTCAGTATAAGCGGGTTAGGGTGAGGGGTGGAGGTGGGGGCTCATAATCCACTGAGTTGAGTAGCTTAAGAGTGTCATTATGAGAGTTTGGGTGGTAAAATACATATTCTTGTAGGGCGTGATATGAGGATCAACTTATGGTTTTGCATATGATGGGACTTGGGAGGAATGTATCCAAGACGTATCAGAAGTGAGAGCCTGAAGGGAGATTTGTAGATGCAGTTGTTTGGGTTTGTAAGGATTTTGATATAGATGCTAATCAGGAAGGATCAACAAAACAAGGATTAATTTGGGAGATTAGATATAAGCTGGTTGGAGTACACAAAGTTTCTATAGTTAGCAGCATAGAAAGCATTTTAAAATAAGATACCTCAGTTCACAAATACAAATTAAGAAACAAAGATTTTGCTTAGTTGATATATATATTCTGCTTAGGATCAGGAGCAAAACTGAATCAAGTGTGCAACATTTCGAGGATTCAGAATAGTTATCTCGAGCCTACTCACCCTCTAATCTTTTGTTTTATTTTTTTATGCATTTAATGACACAAAACACTATTAAAGAATGCTATGGTCATAGGGTTGTGAAGGTAAGAAAAAATGGTAGAACATCTTGACAGTATAGGAAGCTCGGAACGTGGAAAATCAGATTCAAAACACATTTTTTTGCTGTCTATTTTTACAGCTCAGAATCCATATCCATGTGTTTTGGAGATGAGTGACTGTCCGGTTATCATAATCAAGGAAATCTAATTGAGTTTTAGGTAAATGATGAAAGTGTCCATGGAAGGGCATTCATCAAACAGGCACTCCACAAATGGGACCAGTGTTGTAACTTGTAACCATAATATCTAAGTTGGTACAGCCTACAGGTAAGGATCAATGAGGGTCCTGATCCTCATTGACAAGCGTGGACTCCCCCCTTGCTTTCTTGCACTAGCTTACTGTTGACAATTTCAATTTGCTAGGTATATACAACTTACTAGAAGAGAATTATGCTGTCCGAATTATCTATCTTCCTGGCTCAACTTTTGCACTAGATACATACACCCGTGCAATAGCAACAAAACCAGAAAAAGATTTGAGTTTTCTCATCTAAAGGATTACAGGAAATAGATGATCCCCATTATATATGAATAGCCAGTCTGAATTATTGGACATATATTTCTCGATTAAATGTATAATTCTCAAATAATAGCATGTAGTCAGATGAACAACTTTGATGGAAATTATGTAATATATTAAATCTTGAATATCCCTAACAACTTCTTGGTTTAGGCGTTGATAGCCTTACACAAGTATACATTTTTTGAATTTGTGTGAAGAAGCATGTTTTGGCCATGATATAATCTTGATGGAAGAAAGCGACATAATTGTAAAGAGAAGGATATAGCCAGGAGTTGTCGTGATGCACATGCCCATCTAGCAATTGTTTTCAATAAATTTTGGAACACTGCAACGTACAATTATAAATAAATCGATATAGGGGCTAGAGGCCCAACTTCGTGTGTCTGCTTGTGCAATCTCATAAATATATATATATATATATTCTGAAGTTGTATGGATGAACGGTTAGTGCTTTGGAAACTAGATTCATAGACCTTCAATTTAGTATATCGGAGGCCTTCCAAAAATTTATAAGTTGAAAATAAAGCTCTGAGACATTTAATCCAAATTTAAAAAAGTTTATTAAAAACTTACACTATTTTTGCTGACTTTTATTTGGCAACTTGCTTGACTTCAAAGCATAACTTACGGTCATTGTGCGACTATATTACCTCTTAACACATTCTTCTTAGTATATTAGTCTTATCCCGAAGGTATAGGTTAATTTAAACCTTCTGAATGAGAGGGGTGTTACATGAGCCATTTGTTTAACTCAAACTTGTTTAAGGGCATCTATGACCTATAACTAGTCTAAACTCTTTTGATTGTATCACCCCTTTGTAACTTTATTCTCCTGACATAATACACCAAGACATATACACCTCATATACTCAAATAGATGGATATCTATCTGGTTATGTAGATTTTCATAACCATTTGGTTGTTGTTGATTAATTTGATCTACTAGTATTTGAGGTCTATTATTTCATTTGTGATTAGCTCTTGAGCTAGTAGTGTGTCTTTGTAGGCTTTGGGTGGATCTCCATATCTTGCACAACTCATTTGAGAATAGAAAGGAAAAAATTGAAGAATTTAATTTTTTAGAGAGAGATTATCGACTGATTTTATTTTCACAATTACTATATTGATTTTACTTTCCTTTTTGAATTTAGCTGCTTATCCCTTTCAAAATTTAACAAGTACAAATATGGAACATATCAATGAAGCTGAAGGCATAAATCAAGAAAGGACTTGATTGACTTTTAGTAAAACTTGAATTAGAAGCATTAAATATTTTTAGTATTTTTTATTGTGAGAACAATTAAAATCAAGTTTTAGTATGCCTATATGTCAACAAAATTCAATATTTTAGCTTATTTAAATTGTTTGTTTTTTTACGAGGAAATATCAATGATAACTTTGTAATGTATTTTCATTCTATTTACTTGGGAATGTAAATCTATTATATACCACAACCATTTAGAAAATTGAGAACTCGTATAAATAGTAAAAAATTATAAATATCAAGCAGATATTTGAATTAAGAGTAATCTATTTTTTATATTGGTTAAAATTAATTCAAAATTGGTAAAAGCAAAACACATTCATTACTAAAAATAATGGTAAAGATATGATTAAAAAAATAATTTTTATTTTACGCTGACATACATATAGAAGGAATCCAAATGCATATACTTTTCGATGATGATAAATCTTTATTTCTCTATTTATATTCTTCGGTATGGTAGAAAAAGATTTTTGTATCTCCAATCCACTTCCAGGTTACATTCTAAGATTTTAATTTAATTTGAATTATTAAGAAATATACAATCAACTTAGTATTGCTTATATTTTATTTTGATTTTGTATATTTCAAACATAAAGCACTCAACTGTAGCAACAAGTAAATACTTTACATTGCAAGAACAAAAAGTGTTTTTTCTTTCTAATGTTTCTTTTTGATCTCGTAGGACCTATTCAAGAAAGCGTTCTCCTTAAGGCTCAAATTCAAACCTTTGATTAAGCAACTCTCATCCGTTGCACCACATCCTTTGATTGTCTTTTCTATTATATATATATATATAATTTATATTCACTATTTTCGTGATATTAATTTTAAAGTGAAATTGATGCAATTTGAATTATACTCAAATACCATCTTTTGGTACTATAATTAATATCGTGTAGAAGTATATGCTGCAGACAAACTAAAATTTGTAAATTAACATATGCATAACCCAAAGTGTGTCATTTATCATAAGCATAACTTTTCCAATTAAAAAAATCCGGTCTACATTCTCTATTTCCCTTTATAAAGGGATTATTTTTTCAGCGTACGAAACGCAAGAAAAATTTACTAATACATAATTGTGATAGTAATCTTGGTTAGGATGAGGGTTGATGTTCCAATAAGAAAAATTTCTTATAGAATTCACTCGATTTCTTAAAAAAATTTGACCAACCAAAAATAAAAACAAAGAAATATTGCCATCCCAGGCGCAAGAAACCCAGGAATGCTATGTGATTGACTCATAACTTCGAAACATAAAGGAGTTTGTCCACTTAATTGTCAAACAAGGTACTCATCGATAAGAAAAACACTACTTTCGTCATTTTCACTAAAAAGCCTAAATAGCAAAAGTAATAGTCACTGATTTATATTACGTTAGACACCGATGCTAGTCCGATGTGGATGTACATTGTGCATTGCAAAACAATGGTAATCCACTGATATAGATTCCTAATAATACAAGACATGAACTGAGTAGGTAAATTTCGGAAAACATTCTTTGTTTGATGTTAGTCCAACATATAAGAGCACTATCCGCAGAATATAACAGCTAATCATCTTTCTCAAGGGCATTTCCTTTGAACGTAAGATGCCCCATGCTCTTCGTACCTGTCAATTAGCATAAACGAAAAGGTCTCACTTAGAGAAAACTATAGTTATAGAAGAATTCGCAATGCTACTTTCAAAGGAAACGAAAACTAGGAGGCTTGCCAAAAGTAGTATTGTATTCAAGCCTAAGAGAGATGTAAAACTTACTCGGACTTTGAAAACCACATTTGTTGGAAGGAACCAAGAGATGCCAATATGCTGCCCCCTATCCAAACACTGCACAATAACTTGTTAATTCACTCTGTGTGAGGAAAGCTTCTACTTGTTTGCAAGAACCCATCATTCATGGAACAATGTCATATATCTTATTTAAATTAGCATTTCAAGGTTGTGGTAAAAGCAGTTGAAATAAATGGAAGTATGTTTATTTTTTTTCTCAACTCCGCAATTAAATGGTAAGGGGAAGGGACAAAAATAAAAAGATACTTGAAAGTACTCAGCAAAATGTTGTCACCTTAAACTTAGAAGTAACAAAATATGGGGAGAAGTCCAACCCAGTCCGTGAATTTTGTCACATCCAGACGAGAAAAGAAAGTACAAAATGCACTTTATACAGTTGAAAGATTATAACTTTAATTTATACAATCAACACCAAAAGGAACTATTACCATGAAGTGAACTGAGAAACAGAAAGAGAACTACAGAGTAATAGTTTAACCTGAATCTCCTTTCTGTAGCATTTCCACTAGCCAGTACTTTGACTCTCGCTGCCTGAGGAGACTCCTGGAAGAAGAACATACAAGATACAGAGTTAAGCTATTCAAGCTAACGAGATAAAATGAGAATGCTATCCTTGAACACAATTACATGCATGAATGGGGTAGAGGGGCATAGTTAAGAGTCAAATGGGAAACGGCACCTCTAGCAAGTCCTTCTCCAGACGTTCTTTGAGTTGTTGCATTGATGCTGTTCCCCCAGCAAGCTGTAGTGACCAGTGAAGTCAAATTAACATCTAATCTAAAGTTTCATACTCAAATAGACAAAAAAAATCAAGTCTTTGGAAATTCATATGCTGGTGGTGGGTATATGACCGAAGTTAATTAATCCAGTGATAAGCATCGGTTCTAATCTGCTACTGAACTTTCATATTGTTCTTTTTTATATAGTAATTTTTATGTATTACGGAGTATGTCATAAGGAGCATCATTCCAGTTTTAAAATTAAAATCACTCGGTCATGCAGTTTCCATAAACTTCTCCGGAAGGATGCATCCTCTCACTTACAGTGAATAAAATGCGAAAATGGGGAAGTTAAAGAATTTTACTTTGTCAGGTGACTTAACAAGTATTTAAATGTAAGCAACAACAGAAAAGGAGGACAAAAAAAAAAAAGAAACTGAAGCTTCATGCGCAAACAGATTGCAAGAAATGCTGACAGCTTTACCAATATACTGCTAAAAAGTTCTCTTCGAATATCCACATCACACTTGTTTATGCTCTCTATAACCTGAAATTTTTTGAATAAATTACTATCTGAAAAAACAAAGAAAGGCGAAAGAAGAACATTTTTAAGGACTCATGTCCTTAAAACGATATTTTATCTACACAGGCAGATTTGAGAGAGAAAGGACCAACCATTTGTGGTAGACCACGAAGGGAAGCAGCAGTTTCAGCAAAACTTTCCATACCGGGAATAGTCTGTGACACACATCAATAAGGAAAATACCAAGACTAGATAAATGATCTGAAGGAGCTAGCTTGATATGGCAAAGGACAGACTCTCCGAATAACAGGTATTGTTAAGCAGACAGAACATTACTGCATTTGAAAACATATGATAACATACAGAAAAAAAAAATACGTATTAGAAATCATTATAGATGGATATCTCCATCTTGGCAATCGAAAAATAAATCTGAATCTCAAGGTAGAGGACATGGCACATAAAGTGTCACCCTATAAAAATCCCACTATTGTGTGATCTGAATATTATAAACTTGTCAGTGAACCTTTGAAATACAAGTAAACGAGACGCTATATGTCGAACCAAAATGTGTGAACCATACTGGAGGTACACATCAGCACAGTGAGATCCATAAACCTCATTTACTATCAAAATAATCCTTAAATATAGTAGTTCTCATCCATTGCAATGGAAAGAACCAAGTTTACAGATCATACCAATGAGTGCTTCAGCTTACGCACACCCTACTTCCAAAGGATCAATAAATAAAAAGCGACAAATATAACAGAAGGCAGGCCGAGCAAGAAGCACTACAGATACAACATCTTAGGATAAACCTAAAAATATAGAATCATGGATAGAATAAGATTAAAGTGTGTACAAACAACAGTACACATCCATCCACGAATCGCATAAGATAAGCAAACTGAACAAGAAACCAGAATTTGGACGATTAAAGCAACACCAACCTGAACCAAGGATGGATTGAATAAAATATCAGGAATCTTGAATCTATCTGCTCCAACTTCTATTGTCCTGTGTCATAAAGCAACAAAATGTTAACCATAATAAGGAATGCCACCCCCACCCCCCAAATCTCTGATCTAATTAATTTTGCAAAGGGTAAGAGAACAATAATGAGTTCCTATATTTGAGATCGCTAGATATTTAAGTAGTGTGAAAAGGTATTGTTACGTCAAATTAAAAAAAACCATATAAACTTATAAAGTAATTCTATCTTCAGCTAGTGTGACATTGTTTCAAATGATGGACTTTTCCAATTAAGGAAGGTGGACTGTATGATTTTGAGAAGGCATAGGTTAATCAAAATAGGATGCAGCAGTAACTCTGAAGTGTGAACAGATGAAGCCGAATAATCTTGGACAGAAAATTTACTAACATAAGTCTTCCAGTTATACCAAAAA
The DNA here is from genome assembly GCA_038996855.1 of Solanum aculeatissimum. Classification (NCBI taxonomy): domain Eukaryota; kingdom Viridiplantae; phylum Streptophyta; class Magnoliopsida; order Solanales; family Solanaceae; genus Solanum; species Solanum aculeatissimum. The sequence continues at coordinate 6,428 of JBCEWC010001480.1, read as the reverse complement.
AGCGTAATATTACGAACTACGAAATGAACACTTACTGCCCATCAGGCAGCTCATAAGATGTCGTTGGAATGTTTGAGTATGAACTGTCTGCACGAAACAGAGTAGCAGCATAATATTCTCAAACATCAAAACATACTACATTTAGAATAAAATTTTACAAAAAAAAGTGAAAACATACAAGACTAAAGTGTCATTAGGACTTGAAGCAATCTTAACTGTCATCATGAGCAAGTATATATACTCAAAAGGTCTTAAGACTGGCCAAAAGATATCAGTGACATTTTATTCGAGGAGGAAATTATTTTTTTCAGTTTCTACTTTTCTATTTCCTTTTAGATAAGGGTATGATAGCTGATCCAGGGATTACAGAAGACATTTTAGTCAACACATTATAGAATGTTAGCAATATCTTCAGGGGTCATCTCCTTTCACTATATTTGGATCAAGATTTCATTTCCTGTAAATTTCTCCAGCATTGGAGGTGAGATAATTCAATGTTTTTCAGAAGCAGAGTTGGATGACAGAAGAGGAAACAAGATAGTATTTAATACCTGTGCTACATGAGAATCAGACGTTACTTTTGTTCATCAGTAACTTGTTTTTCCCCCTATTGGGAGTCGAAACAGATTTTCTTCGACTGATAGAGTGTAATGGTTTATTACATGTAGCTTCCGAATATGTCAATTAGATTTCACAGGGACAAAGTAACTATTTCCAAATTTAACCCTAAAAGAGCAAGAGAGCATTTGATTCAGAGTGGAAGTAAACTATCTAGTGAACTGCCTTCTCACATTTCGTTACATTTGTATCTTCTAGGGAGACCATAATTAACAGAATCAATGAATCAAGAAGAGTATAAGAATATAATAGCTAAAAGGAGGAAGAAACCATCATATGGAGTATCTGGGGCTCGAGAGACGCATTCTTTTATGTCATTTGCAATCACTCTCTGCAAAAATAGAACAATACTGAGCAGCTGAGAGAAACAACAACTGGAGAAAGGAAATGCTGAGAATAATTAACCTGACAATATAGCTTGTAACTCTCTCTGGTATTAGGGAAATCAAGGTCCACTGTCTGTGAAACAAATCATGAATATCAGCAACAAATCTATCAAAACATCCCAAGATTACAGGCATAAGTGCTAGCAGACCATGCAAATCAGAAACTCATTGCCCATTTGCCAATGACAAAATTAGGCTTTCTATGATGCTTTTCTTTTAATCTGCCATTTGATGCGACTGGCTAAAGAAGAACCATTACATCTATGTTCAATGCAAACAGAGGGAACTCTTCAGAAACAAAGCATGAAAGTTTTGAGGAAAAAAAAAAAAGAAAAAAACTTGAAGCAGGAGAAAGCAATGACACCCAACTGACCCAAGTACAATATCTTTGACGTAAGACAAAAGTTGAATCACAATCTGGTACTCCTTTTTTTTCTCGTATTAACAAAAGAGTTACAAAGAAACATAAACTTGAATATTTTAAAGTTACAATATATGGGAAGGACTACACAATTAGACTGGTTACAGCACTGAAACAAGGATGTGTTACCTGAAATTCTCCTGGACGGATCTCCTTCCGCTTGAATGAGTACCTAGGTTTTATCTAGAAAAAAATGGGAAGGAAAGAAAAAAATTGTTTCATGACAAAACGGATCATTGTATTCAATCAAGTCCTCAAGGATAACTGACAATAAACATCTAACCGTAATGCCTTTCTGTTCCAAACTTTTTATCAAGCAATCAGTAAGAATTTCTCCCCCAATAGGAGATGTAGCAACAGCCTGTTATCAAATTAAAGAATTATAACATATCTATTCAATGAAATCCAAAATACAACTTTTTTTGATGAGTAACAAAGAAATATTATTGATGTAAAACAACTAGCATTAAGGAAATGCTGGGGCCAAAAGTAGATCAAAAGAGAACTTTAGGATGCAATGTAAAGAACTAAAAAAGTAAAATACAGCCTTCAGCTCTAAAACATGGCATAGTATTGCTGCACAAAACAGAACTAATTATTTATTTTTTTTATGACAAGAGAAATCCGCAGCCGCTACCCTTTGGGTGTGCACAAGGTAAAACCCCCACTCCTATGCAATAGCTCGCAAACCACACAGGAGAGGTAACTCACACAAGGCAAACCCAGTGCGACGAGTTCGCCTAGAAGGCGATTTCGATCTTGAGACCTCCAATAGAACTTCGAGAAGTAGGATACAATGCACATACATCTGGTGAAAATTTAACATCCATAACCAGTTCACTTTCTCCTTCCTTAAAAGAAAAACGGATTTTACAAGTTTGTGAGCAGCTTAGACCCGCCCCCTCAAGCAAGGAGAAGGGCTAATGCACCTCAACATGAGACCCTTTTCCTCCTTCCACCTCCTATAGATAAAAAAATGCATCTTAAATATTCATCTACGCCCATTCAACACCTAACATAGATATATCAATCCTCATAAAAATTAGTTGACATTCCACCTTAGACTGCATATCCTGGACTTGACTTCTTCTTTACTTTAGCTTACAATCTAGGGAAAAAGTAGGAAAACTCTATGAATGAATAGTTACTTAAACTTCTATTCGAGGGAAAATGCCAACCCAAAATGTAAGTTCTCTTAATGAAATTCTAGTGAGCAACAACTAGGGGCCCTCGGTGCTTACCAAGGAGAAGTACAAAAAGATAAAATAGGCATTTGCTTCTTTCCTTTCACTATTTTTTCTTCTCTCTCTCTCTCTCTCTCTCTCTCTATCTCTTTTTTTTTTAGTTTTGACGGTGAGAGGGGGGACAACGATTAGCAGATTTGGAAACAAAATAATTTGCTTCAGAGCAATTACACAATTTACTGAAGCATGTCAAAAATACAAACATTAATGGGAGATCTTTAGAGTGGTAAGTGGAAGCTCTGCTAATGCTAGGAAATAACTATATAATTTCCAAAAGAAAGAAATTGAATGAGGTCATACTGCAAATTGAAAGTAGCTATCCTACAATATCTCAACAAAATAGGTAAAAATGATCCTATGTTGATCTTTTTACCAGTCAAGTTCTAACAGTCAGAAAAGCAAAAGAAAAAAGGGGGAAAACACACTTAAGCAGTTGTTCTTTGTTAAAAGATACCTTTTGAAGAACGTATCCATCATGAACCGGAGCAACAGTAGTCAATCCTCCACCACTGAACCAATTAGTTCAGACAACTCTTTAGCAATGCTCAATAAACAACAAAGAAACGATGCAAGAAAAAACTGATTTATAACAGTTAGCAAGGGGAAGTAACAGAAGAGAACACACATGCATTCAATCATCTAACGGAAACAGCTACAATTTGAAAAGAGAACTGTGTCCAGATCCAAGACCATTGAAAAATGCAAAACTTTCATCAACCAATTTAATAAAAATGTAAAACACTGTACCCTAAACCTGATAACTTTTTTCTTCTAGAGTATTTCATCGGGTATTTGCTATCTACCACCGGGTAACTTTGCCCACCAAGTTTAAGGTAAATCGGAAGAAATAACCTAATGTTTTTTTCTCTGCTGGAATTTGAACCCTGGTCTCGAAGGTTTGTACCCACTTCATTGACCACTAGGTCACACCCTTAAATGTTATTTGATAATATGCACTTTAATTTTGTGTCCATGATTGGACATTTGATGCGTAGTTGATTGAATGGATGACTCCTATGTCTGCACTATATCATTCTTTCTTGAGTTACATTGTATGAATTATGATTTAATGTCAAGATAGCTTGCACAACTTTGAATATATCTAGATCTTATAAGTTGAAACCAAGGTACCGGGCCATGCTACACCAACCTCTTCCAGATCCCCATGGAAACAAGTTTGTCTAATCCTTGTGTGTGTGTGAGTGTGTATATATATACACACTAGACGCCTGCGCTAGCGTGGGCCCAATATTTGTTATTTTTGTGTCTCAATTTATGTGATAATAGATAGAATTTAGAAAATCAATTAAATTTTAATACGATTTTTAAATAATTTAAATTATTAATTATTGTGAATTATAGCTCTTTTTTACATAATTTTTAAATAATATATGTTATTCCTCTTGTCCCAATTTATGTGGCACTGATAAAATTTCGACAGTCAATTTTTTATGTCTTTTAAATATTTTAAGTTGTTAATTCTTGTGATTTGTAGTATTTTTTATTTAATTTTCATATATAGATATATTACTATGTTTAATTATCAAGATTTATAGTAATTTTTACATAGTTTCTTAATTAAATAATACATGCTATTTCTTTTGCCCCCTTTTATGTGACATCGGAAAAAATTTGAAGTTGTGAACTATCATGATTTATAGCATTTTTTATACTTATCTAGATTCATAGTAATTTTTATGCAATTTTCTAATTAAATAATACATGTTATTTATTCTGTCTCCTTTTATGTGACGTCGATAGATCAATTTAAACATTTATTGCAAGAACACCTAGGCCACTAGTGAGGGATCACTCTATTATCAGATGTAAAATGGGTGCAAAACCTCTTTTTTTTATGCAATTTTCTAATTAAATAATACATGTTATTTCTTCTGTCTCCTTTTATGTGACGTCGATAGATCAATTTAAACATTTATTGCAAGAACACTTAGACCACTAGTGAGGGATCACTCTATTATCAGATGTAAAATGGGTGCAAAACCTCTTTTTGGAAGGATAACTGGTTGGGGAATAGTGGCCTTAAAGAACATTTGCCCGGCACTCATGCCTTGGACTTGCACAACGGAAGACGGTGAAAGCAACATGGTCTCCTCAGGGATGGAATATACATGGAATATATAGTTCAGAAGAAATCCAAATGATTGGGAAGTGGCTACATTAGTAGAAATTAACAAGCACTTAGATGAGTCCAAATGGAAACAGGAGGATGCAAACAATGGAGGCAATAAGACTGTAATGGGTCGTTTGGTGTGAAGGATAAGTACAAATAATCCCATGATAAAAAATATAGTGACCCTTAAATTGTTGTTTGGTTGGAAAAATGTGGGATAACTTATCCCGGGACTAATAAATAGTATCGGGATAAGTTATCCCTCCTCTTGGGTGGTATACTTATCCCGGGATAAAAAGGACAAATGACAAAGATATCCTTCTAAACCATTTTTATACCTCACTTTGTATATTTATATATTTACATTATTTTTAATACAATATATAATAACATTCACAACCTTCACTCCTTATTTTGATAATACTTCTTCATATTTTTCTATTAAAAAATTACACTATATAATATCATTTTTATTGACTAATTCTTATGTTTTTTTATAGTTTAATTTTTCATAAATCCTTTTTTACTTTAACAAACTTAAAAATAGAAATTCTATTTTTAAATTAAATAAGAAAAAAGTTTCATTTTAAATGCATACGCATTATCATGAAAATGCGCACATAAAATATTTAAGCTAAATAACATGAAAGAAAATTTTTTTAAATGAATAATTGAATAACTAAAGCTAGCAAAGAAAATACATAAAAAACTAATAAAGTGAAGGGTATTTTTATAAACAAACAACATATTCTTAAAATTTATGCAACAAACTAAACACTCAATAGGAAATAATCTCATTATAACTTTATCCCATCATTACTAATCCCAACATAACTTATCCCATCATAACTTGTATTCAAACTAAACAACCCCTAAAAGACTCTTTAGGGTAAGCTCAACACACAAGTTGTTGAAACAGGATAACCAACAGATGATCATTGGCCAAAGAAGCACATTTTGGAAAGTGAAGGTACCTTTTAAGGTTGCATATTTTACCTGGCTATTAGCTAAGGAAGCAGTTATGACTAAAGACAACCTTAGTAGAGGATAGATTTATCCGAAGAAACTGAGACAGTCAGCATTTGTTCCTAAAATGCAGGACAGCAGACATACTATGGACATTTCCATTAGTCTCAGAAACAGTGTTTCGAGAAGCGAGAAGCAGAAAAAAGCGATGAGGGCTCACTTCACAAAAGCAGGAAGCATTAAGCGAAGCGCACGTTTTCTTCAAAAAGGGTGCGATTTAGTATATGTGAGAAATATAGGAGAAAATATTATTGAATTGTGTTCTACATTATTACATTGAGACCCTATTTATAGATCCTATATTAAACTCCTTTTCCAACTAGGATACTATAATACAATCCTTTTCCAAGTAGGATTATATATATTATTGTTATTCCTATTCTTATTCTAAGTAGGATTGTATTTACCTATTCCTATTCTAACACTCCCCCTCAAGCTAGTGCATACACGTCGTATGTAACAAGGTGAGATATCTGCAAGTTGATCACTTGACTTCACAAAATCGACAATCAATCTCAGTGTGCATAGTCTTCTCATGAAATACTGGATTTGATGCACAATGTCGATAAAACACAATGTAATAAGTTCTTGAATTACAGTGT
>JBCEWC010001479.1:0-40839 GCA_038996855.1 Solanum aculeatissimum | reverse complement strand
ACTGCTCAGTAAAAATTTTGATTCCGCTATTGTTAAGCAAAGAGAGCACCCACAACTTTAAAATCTTGGATCCGCCATTGCTCTCTACCTGCTGTCAACAGTCTTTCTTAAGAATTATCTGAACGGATCAATCCTCCGTGCTTTTAAATTTTATCTTAGCTTTTAAATTTAATTATATTTTATTTTAAATTATAATTAAAATAAAATATAATTATAATTTGAAACGTGTATGTACAAGAATATTCCTATATATATTCCTATGAGTCCATGACATGCATGATTTCATGAAGAGCACCATAAGTAGGTCCACAAAATGTGACATTTAATTTAAATTTTTTAAAAAAAATTTAGAAGATTTAAATCTTGAAGATGGTTGATCCACGTGGACTTAAGTTAGGTCATATATTTAAGCTTGGACACATGAATTAAGAATATTATTGAGCCAAAAATTAAGAGAAATTTTGATTAAAATACCCCTAATTGTGATAATTATCATTAAATTTGTACAATGAATTAGGAACACAAGTGAATTTTAGGGGAAAGAAATTAAATAGCTTCTTGATTTTGTGAAGTATCAATTATTTATTTATTTATTTTGGATAAATTTTTAAAGGTTAAAACATTAATTATTTTGAACTAGAGAAAATATCATTTTGGAATATAAAAGTCATTGTATACAACTCACTTTTAATCTCCCCTTGTCTAAATATCTACTAGATATTTTTCTCATGTTTGATCAATTTCATGCTTGTTTACCATCAACCATTAGATCCTCGTGCATATTTACAGCTTTTTCTACTTGATTCGCCTCATGCAATTCTTCTATCTATTATCTTTCTTTTTGAGAATTGAGACTTTAAAGTTTAAGATACATCGTCTCATAGTGAAAATTTATAATTATTAATGGAAGATATGTATTTTTTTGTACATGTTTATAAGTGTACTTAATTAATTTTGTATAAAATTAAGTGCAAATTAATTATTTACCATAATTAGGTCAATGTCAAATTATTCATGCTTTTAATTTTGTTTCCTCGTACCTCTTTATTTTTCATGTTTTAATTCCATGGTCAATTTTTATTCAATTGGAGGCTTGAAATTGAAAATGCTCATTAAGATTTAAAAATTAAACCACAATTGATTTTAAAAAAAAGTAATTAAATCGGATCAAATTTTTTAAAAATTGAACATCAAAAAGCCAATCAAGATTTTATTCTCGCAATCTCAAAATGTTTTCCTTCAAAAACTATCTTGGACCGACGATAACCTGTATAAAAATAAGGTTCAAGTCAATGAAACTATATAACAGAACTTTTCTTAAATCTCAATCTGCTCTTGCACGCTTCTAATCATCGACTTTCCTCAGCTCCCTAATCACATCAACTTATAGCGTATTTTTCTCGCTATCTTAATTTTCCCCTTTAATTAGTAATTATAAGCTTAATTTAGCAATTATGAAGTGTACATGCACTATAAATATGTAAAATAAACTCTTCAATTCTGTGTGCCTTTAGTTGAGTTGGTTTCACTATAGTATCATATTTTAAAGAGATGCATTCACTTACTTTTTAATGAGTCAACTAATTCTTTTTTTTTTAAACAACTTGTCTTCCAATAGTAGTCCCTCAATTATTGATAAAGTCTAATTTTAGTTTATGCTTTTTCACTATTTCCTAATAATTCCACTTTTTATACTTAAAATTATAATTTTAAAATTAAAATTGAGAATGTTTAATATGTTTTTATTGTCCCATTTGAATTATTGGTACATGAATATTTAATTAATTTAATTAAAGCATGCTTAAGGGAGCTTACACTCAAAACAAGACACACAAGATTCCTTAATCATTCTGTTTAACCTAAGATTGACAGCTTCTTGATTCCCCAAAATATCTTGGAGAACTTCTCCCATTAATATATTTTTTATTCAAGCACTGACCCAATTAAAGAATTTTTAATTTCATTTCTTCAGATTTTTGTCCTACTAATTGATTTGTTAACCTATTTATTTATACTCTAAACATAAGTTGTTTTCTTCTTCTATTCTTTTCTAGAAAATAAATATTAATAATGTTTATATATTTTTTTATTTTATTTTTTATAAATTATAAATAACAATAACGATAATATATTCAGTATAATTCCTATAAATAAAGTTAGAAGAGAATAAAGTGTACACATAATTTATCTGATCTACCGTATTGACTTTGCTTTTTTAGTTAATGAACACAAGAGAGTCAATGTTCCAACCATGATGATTTCTTTCGTAGTTTATAGGAATCACATATTGGGTTTGAACCATTTCAAAAATATTTTTAATTTTAATATAAGGTAAAATTATATATTTTGAATTAAATTTGTACGATATTTTTTAAAACACCTTACATCAAGGGTCACTTGGTTATTGATTTGGAAGTAAGCTATATTAGTATTAAATTTTGTGCAAGTAATATATAATACCAGATTTAGCAACTAGTTAGGAGGTAAGTTATTCATGTATAAAATTAATATGTTGTTTGATTTGAAAATGAGCATAATTAATATGTGACACATTGGATGTTTACGATTGTCGTTCTCCTAAAATGCTTCAAATATTTATGAAAAATATTTAATTACAATATCTTTGTGCGTGTATTATTTTATATGATTTTTATAATTTAATTTATTAATAATAATTTAATAGAAATAGTAAATCTAATTTTATTGAAAGCATTATCAAGTATATAGAAGAGCCAGTCTTACTTTACCATGAAATAGATGTGAGCCTACCACGCGTCTTTTTATTCCCTTTGGCAACCAAAAAACTTTGTTTTTAAACTCTCTTCGTGATAACATTTTGATTTTCCTCCACTTTTATCCTTCGGGGAGACAAATCCAAATATATATTTTGTATGGTCTAATTGTATCATGGTTGCTTGGCTTGATTGTTGGAGTGCAACAATCCATCTTGGATGATTTGAGTTCAAACCCCATTAGTAACATTTTTATTTTCCTTCGTTTTTTCATAGTTGTTAGACTCACTTACAACAATTAATTACTTAACCAAAAATTCAATTGATCTCAAAATTTTATATGTGAAACATAAATTAAAGCATAATAAGGTGTGAGTGTTGTCTTAATGCGAAACCAACAAAAACCTGCCATGTGAAACTACAACCGACAAAAACCTTTCATGTGGAACTTCATTCACAAATTTAGTGGGCGCCTGAGTTCTCTCTATTTAAATATTTTACACTTTTATTACTAAAAAATCACTCCTCCATTACCACGTGGAACTTCAACCAACAAAAGTCTATCACGTGGAACTTCATTTACAAATTTTTACCCGCTTCATAGTTTCCCTATTTAAGTATTTTACACTTTTACTATTAAAAGATCACTCCTCCAAGACCAATGCAAAACTTTTTACAATCACACATATAAAATATAGTCAATTTTTTAATACCACATTATTAAACAATGATTTGAATATTAGTATGAATTCTGTTTTCTTTTTCTTCATTTGCATAGGTATGACTTTTCAAATGCAAAACATTTTACGACCACACATATAAAATATTGTCAAATTTTAATACTATTATTATTAAATAATGATTTTAAATATTAGTAAAAATTATTTTTCAATGTTATGGTAACATGTAATGTGGAAAGTTAAATTTTAAAAGTTACTAAAAGAAAGAGACATTCTTTTTTAGATAGACTAAAAAAAAGAAATAGACAAATTAAAACGAATAAAATATCATATTTTGAATTTAAATTTAATCATACGAATAAAAGTGTAAAATTAATTAAATATATTTATTGTGTCTGAGCAACGCCCGGACCGCGTTTACTAGTTATTATTATATGAGGTATAGTAGACTTTATTTAAAATGATTTTTTATTACTCTTAATATATATCAAATGTTATATAAAAATATATTTTACTACAAACTTACGAGTGCAATACCCAAACACATATGTAATAAAATAAAGGAAAAATGGTCAAAAATGCCCTTAAACTATATGAAGGGAATAAAATTGTCCTTGATTTATACTTTGGTCCAAGAATGCTCTTATTGTTACCAAATGGGTCAGAAATGTCATTCTTTAAATAAATATACATATTTTTTCCTTTTAAACATGTTATGTTTTATATAAAAATATTATTTTTAAAGAATTCTTTTCTTGTTTTTTTTTTTTGAAATCACATTAACTAATAAAAATGTAAGAAAATAATTTTTTTATTAATCCTATTTTATCAATTAAAATAAAACATCGTACCCCTGTAACAAATAATATATGTCATAAATATAAGATCATAGTAAACTCAACATTAATTTTTATTTAGATAACGATAAAAATAGTAATTATAATAAAGCAAAAAAATTAAATTTTAATTTTTTTTCTAGAATTGAAGTAGAATAAATATTTGATAATTTAAAAAATATTATTAGAAAAATAATGTGTTCAAAATTAAAATAAATAATAAATTTATTTTAAAAAAGACATTTTGACCCATTAAATAACAATAAGGGTATTTTTGGACCAAAGTATAAAAAACGAGGACATTTTTTGGACCAAAGTATAAATCAGATATTTTTGTTCCTTTCAGATAGTTTAACGATATTTTTGACTCTTTTCCTAAAATAAATATTAGTAGAATGGTGTCACCTCCACTTACACGTGGAAGTGGAGGGGTAGTTTTATGTAGGAAAAATTTATCTATATATATATATTTGGGAAGATGAAATATAGAAGAAAATTAATACGTCAAAATAATCGATGAAATTTAGATAAATATTACTACAATAACATTTTTAAGTAGTATACATATATAAGTAAAAATAATACTTGAGTCGTGTTAGACACTATTCTAAGAAACTATTTCAGTAATGTGAAATGTTTTCCCATGATCAAACAAGTCTTCTCTAAATATTTAGAGGAAACAAGAAGCAACAAAATATAATTACTACAAAATAATCAAGTCGAAAGGGGGAATTATGATAGTAATCTAAAATAACAAGAAAATATAAATAGGAAGAAAGTGTAGTAATTTTGTTTCTTTTTCTCTTCTTCTTGCTCTTGTTCATCCTTTGTTTCGAGAATGAAGTCATATATATACTTGTTGAAACTTGACCATTAAGTATGGTGTATGACCTTATTTTTGTCATGCATATGGCCATGAAGGTGCCATGCAAATTACCATGAAATTGTCATGCATATGGTATTGTATATGCCAAGTATATGGCTTTGTATTTGCCATGTATATGACTTTGATTTGGTCATGCAAAAATGTATGGTAACACAAACTATAAGAAGTGAAATATTATCTTGCGCATAAAAATATTTGTGTTCACAAAATATTTTTATATAGTCATCGATGACATATTTTATGACTAGGTAATGACATATAGAAAATAGTTAAAAAAATTTAAAATATTCAACAATCCCCCATATATATTAAAATTATTTTAAGAATAATAACAAGACTTGCTTAATTTTGTATGATCAAAATGCTATAGGTTTGGTGTCTTTTGGACTATGAACCAAACTTAGATCGATAAAATTTAACTTACAGAATTATTGGTGAAATATAAAATTTCTATGAACCAAAAATTCTTTATTGTAAGTTAGAGATTCTACCAATCACATTTTAATCCTTATATTTTGTTGTTCAACACGATTTTGCGCCAATAGGCCATGATCGTGTCTGGTTATTCATGAGAGCTCTAGAGACTAGGCCAAGGTCTCATGGGAGCGGCCTCATTCCACTTCTCATATAGGTTAATTCATCAAGTGTATATTGCTTTAAGTATACCATCCTTAAGGACTATGAATCCATTAAGAGTTAATAACTCATCCCTCATAATTAGTAGCAGTTCAAGTACTCTCAGTTAGTGGGCAATGTCAATATCGACCTGTTATTACCCATATGAGCCTACTTCATTGGATCTCCAATCACATATGTTGGGTTACCATTTTTATTGACAATCATATTGGCCTTAAACCCATCTCTTTTGAGGTTTGAAGAATTAATTTTCTTTCGACAAGTTTAGTCAGTGAATTGGCCTAATTCAGTTCTGACTTCACATAATCAATGAAAATTATTCCATCTTTCAAACAACTGCTTAACGACATCATGTCTCAATTTCATATGTCTATTCTTACAATTGTAAGATTTATTCTTCGCAATAGCAATTGCGGTTTGACAATCACAATGTATAGACACATAAGGCATCACATCCTTTATTAAAGGGATATTTGCTAAGAAATTTCTTAGTTACCCAGCCTTAGAACCAGCTAGTTCCAGAGCTATAAACTTTGACTCCATAGTTCATCTTGCAATGATCGTCTGCTTAGTTGATTTCCATGATATTGCACCACCACCTAGGGTGAACACATATCCACTAGTGGATTTTGTCTCATCCGAATCAGAGATCCAGTTTGCATCACAATACCCTTCTAATGTTGAAGGAAATCCACTGTATAGGATAATATAATTCATGGTTCCTCTAAACAATTTCATTAGTCTCATTAATGCGGATCAATGCTCTTTATTGGGATTATAAGTATATCTACTCAGTCTACACACAACATAGGCTATATCAAGCCTGGTAAAATTCATCAGACTCCCAATAATCTGAATATATTTAGACTGAGCAATTGGGTCACCATTATTCTTTTTCAATCTAGAGTTAGCATTATAAGGAGTGGTCACAGGTGTCACATCAAAACATTCAAACTTCTTAAAAAGTCTCTCCTCATAATGTTCTTGTGACAATAATATACCATCTTCACTTCTTCTAATTTTAATTCCCAAAATCATATTGACTTCATCCGGATCTTTCATATCAAAATTAGTAGACAAAATAATTTGGTACTCTGCACAATATTTAAACTTGTACCAAATATAAGCATGTCATCAACATATAGACATATTATCACATAATCATTGTCTACTATTTTAGTATAAACACATTTATCCACTACAATAGAAGAAAAGTTATCTCTCATTGAGACTTGGTCAAATTTTTTATGTCATTGCTTAGGAGTTTATTTAAGACTATAAAGAGATTTAATTAATTTACAAACTTTGTTTTCTTGTCCAGAAACAATACATCCTTCAGGTTGAACCATATAAATTTCTTCTTCCAAATCACCATTTAAAAAGTTATTTTTACATCCACTTGATGGATAAAAAGCTTATGAATTGATGCCAAGACAATTAAAATTCGAATAGAAGAAATTCTAGTTACTGGTTCAAATGTATCAAAATAATCAATATTTTGTTTTTGAGAAAATCCTTTTGCTACTAACCGAACTTTATATTTATCTATAGATCCATCAGGATTAAGTTTTCTTTTGAAAATTCATTTACAACCAATAGATTTTGCCCCAACAGGTAAATCAGTCAAAATTCATGTATTATTTTTCATAATTGAATCAATTTTAATTTTTATTGCTTCTTTTCAATATTTAGTATCAGATGAAGAAATAACTTCAAAATAATTTAATGGTTCATTGTCCACAAGAAAAGCTTGAAAATCACTTCCACAAGAAAAATACTCTTTTCTAAGTCTTTTACTCCTCCTTAGTTCCTCAATATTAGAACTAGATGCACTATTTCTTTCAATAGGTGCATGAGAGATTTTATCACTTATTAGTGAAAAAATATGTTCAAAGAACTCAACATTCTTTGTTTCAAGAATAGTATTTCTATCAAGCACATCACTTCTTAAAACAAGAAATCTATATGCAACACTATGTTCAGCATATCCGATAAGCATGCAATCAACTGTTTTGGAACTTATTTTTCTCTTCATAGGTTCAGATGAGAGAACTTTAGCAAGACATATATATATATTCAATACATATAATTATATATTTTAATTAAAATATATATATATAATTTTTTTAAGAAATATAATTATAGTGCATAATTTTTTTTATATATGAAACATACCAATATATTTTTTAATATAATTATATATTTAATTAAAATATACATATATATGATTTTTAAAAGAAATATAATTATAGTGCATAAAGCAGAAGATATATTCTTTAAAAAAGAAAAAAATAATATTTTTATACAGTGCACGTGCTCAAAGAAAGTGCACTGCACATTCTTTGCCAAATCAACATTTTCTGCTTAACAGGTATACATTTTGAATAGTTTAGGTGTTCAATAGGAACTAGTCTTACTTGAGCTATCTAAGTGAAAAATGCAGACAAGTTTAAATGTAACGACTTAAGCAAAAAAAAAATAAGGCTTAAGTCATATGCAACCTCTTAAAGTTGTCCGCATTATTCACTTAGATACCTGAACTCAAACTTATACCTATTGAACACCTCTACCCTTCAAATTTGTACCATCTTAACATTTTTTGTGATACACATCAAATGAGCGCGTGAGATGCATTATTAGTCATTTTTGAGTTTTTTTTCTTTCTTCTTCCTCGTCTTTGTGCCATCACTGCCTCCACCATAGTTATCGGTTTGCCGCCGCCGCCTTTCTTCTTCCTCCTTTTTTTTCTCTAGATTTTGTGCCATCACTACATTCACCATAGTCACCAGTTCGCCATTGTCACAACCTTTCTTCTTTTTTTTTTCTCTCCAGAAGCCTTCTCTATCACCATCGTTCTTGTTCTTTGACCTCATTGTTATTAGGATCAATAGCATCGCCAACGCCACAACTGTTATTATTTTGGCCATCATCCTCATTTGGCTACCTTCCGACATTCTTGCCACCATTTTGAGCAGACCTCTGCTTCAATTTCGAACAAAGCTTAAAATTCAAAATTTATTTTTTTGTTCTTAATGTTTCATTTTGATGTTAAATTGATGTACATTTTTGAATATATAGACTTTTAGTTGGATTTTGTTCCTGGGATTGGTGTGTTTAAAGAAGAAGAAAGAAAAAAAAAGGGAGGAAGACGATGATTGTGCTATAGGAGAAATGTTTGAGGAGGTGAGTGTTAGATTTTAATTTTTTTTTTTTTACTTAAAAGATATTTTTTATTTTTCTTTTATTCTATAATATATTTTAAAACAATTTTTTAAACCCAAATAACACATGTCATTATTTGATTTGTCAAAGCCATGTCATCATGAGTGTATCTCACTCATTTTATGTTTGTTTTTCATTGTCAAAAAAGTTTTAAGATGGTACAAATTTGAAGGGTAGAGGTGTTCAATAGGTATAAGTTTGAGTTCAGGTGTCTAAGTGAATAATGCGGACAACTTTAAGGGGTTGCAGATGACTTAAGCCAAAAAAATGTATGTATGTACGAACGCATGCATGTATGTATGAATTTATATGTGTGATGATGAAGCATTTAGTCCACTTGCTTGCCACATGGCCCCCTTAAGATCTGAGGAAAATATCATCGCCACGTATGCATAAGCATAGAGAGAAAACAGAGTTAAAGATCTTCTTTTCTGCTCCATATCTTTTTCTCTTCTCTAAATAAACAATAACTCCTCTCTCCTCCTATTTTTCTACTCCAAATATTTTTTCTTCCCCAAAATATCTTCCCAAAAATCTATCAGATTTACTCACACCAATTTTCAGAATTCAAATCTGCGGTAATTTTGCTTCCTACAAGCAACTTTTTTTTTTTCTAATAAATTTTCTGTAATTTTAAAACAACTTGCATCAAATTTTCTGGGTTTCTTCGTGCATAATTTGTTATAGATTTTGATCTGTGTTTGTTTTCTAAGGTTAATTTGAGTTTTAACTTTTATTGTACTTGAGAATATGTTTCTTTTTCTTGATTGATTTTTATTGAGTGGGGAATATATACTTCTCTTTCGACCAAAATAAATATATATGGTTTGATTTTTAAAATTTTTATTTTTAATTTTCTGGTAAGTGAAATGAACTGTAAATACTTTCTTCAGTTAATGAATTTTTTTTTCGTTCCCTTTATTTTCAGGAGAAAAAGGTTTGTTTTGATAATTTCGTTGTGCATTTTTGTAACAGTTTGAGAATTTTTAATTTAAAAAAAAATAAAAAATTTGTGCAAGTGAAATGAACTGCAAACATTATTTTCTGTTGATGGGAATTTTTTTTTAATTTATAGGTGAAAAAGGTTCATTTTGATGAATTAATGAGGTACTAATTTCGTTGTGCATTTGTTTAACAGTTTGAGGATTTTTTTTGGTTTTGTAGGTTAAAGGGGTGTATTATTATTGTCTTCTTCACTGTTAAAATAGTGAAATTTGCAACTGCTATAAGCTGGTTATAACACTAAAAGGACTAGCTTGAAGCTCTAAGGTGATTTTTCTTGATAAGTGACCTGGACCCAGGGGTGGAGCTAGCAGCCTGCACGTGAATTCGACCAAACCCATTAGATTTTGCTCAAACAGTGTGTTTGTATTAATAACTTCATTAAAGATGAACTTATATTAAATTTAGAACCTAATTATTATCACCTAAAATCGTTATTGTAAAATTCAGAACCCATGAAGTTAAAATTCTAGTTTCGCCTCTGGTGCCCGGGCTTGACCATCCTTGGATTAGGATCCAAGTATGTTGAATTACAATATTTTGATCCTTGATTTGTTGCATTTTCTCATATTACTAGAATTATTTGATTGTCGAACAGTTATATGGCTTCTTCAAGCGAAAGGTGGATTGATGGTCTTCATTTCTCCTCACTATTTTGGCCTCCTCCAGAAGATGCAGAGCAGCGGAAGGTGTGTTCATCTGCTTCACTGCAACATATTTATATGCTTTTTCGTTTGTTTGAGACATTTTAAACTAGCTGTGGTGACCTTTTAATTTTTCTCTTTCCTGGTGAACGTGTGGCTATCATCAGCATTGTGTACTTCCTTAGGGACTTGGATATAATATGGATTATGAAGTAAAAAAGAAAAGCACTTCTTCTAGGGAAATTTGAAAAAAATATCATCTCAGCTAATACTAAGTTGCTTAACTTTCCTATTTATTTGTACAACATTGTGATAATTAGGTAGAAGGGTATACAAAGGAGGTAAACAATGTCGCCAAATCTAATGTATTGTTGCATGTGAAAAAAAAGGCCCTCTGATCTGATTAAAGATAGGTTGAGAGAATATCATGTAAAATGCCTATGGCTTTGCTCCATTATAGAAGATAGACAGACTGTTTTCCCCAAACATGTTTTTCTAAAAACAAATGGCTCTCAGAATGTCGAGTTATGCTCTATCCACAGACCATACCACAACTAACGAACGATGCAGCCAAATGATAACACTCTGTACGTCATTAGAAGTCCCAATATTTAACAGTCACAAACTAATGAGGTTGAGATGAAGTCACAAGATACTACTCGAACATCACAAATAACCTTTGTTGCAACTCTATTACAAAAAAACAACTTGCTCATTGTGCAACTATCTGGATTTATCATTTGAAAAGCCTTCTTAGTTGTATTTTTTAATAAACATTAAACCTTTGTTGTTCCAACACCAAGTAAATGCCTGGATACTTGGTGGAAACTTTAGCTAAAAGGATTCTCTTCAAAGGCGGTGATGAATTTGTTAATAAGATTCCAACGGTTAAGTATGCTGGGATTAGCTTGTGAAATTTTTTCCTGGAGTTGGAAACAATGACGTTGCATAATCTAAGAGCTTGGGGTAACATTTACTTTTAAGCTCATAAAGAAATGGAATATGAGAGGAAGAGTTACTTTTCTGGTAGGAATATAATAAACGTTTAAAAGCTAGTCTTGGTTTTATGAGATAGTGAGGAGCATCTCTAACTAAATAGTCTTATAAAAAGCAAGTTATTACACTATGCTTTATTCTTTCTCATACAGGAGGTTGGATGAAGGATATAGATGTGAGATTCATTTCATGTACTTTCGGTTTCCCATGAGGATGGTCTAGTGGATGAGGCTCGGGAGTAACAGTTTAGAAATCCTATTTACAGTACTTAGTATGGACTCATTTTGCTACAACCTTGGTGGAATGAGTATATTTGTAACCTGTGCAAGCCTTGTGGGCTGGATATGCTATAGTTGAACTAGTCAACATGTGCGCAAACTGGTCTGAACACTTCAACAACTACAACAACAACATACCCAGTGGAATCCCACAAGTGGGGTTTGGGGAGGATAAAATGTACGTAAACCTTACCACTACCTCAAAGGTAGAGAAGTTGTTTCTTGGGAACCCTCGTCTCAAAAAAACCCATAAGCAGAATAAACTAGATATGGCGAAAAAAGGAAAAGGAAAAGAAAAAGAAGAAAAGGAAGAACGACTAATAATGAAAAGTACATGATCTGAACACTTCAAAAATAAAAAATAAACTCATACCCCTTGATGTGTGATATTTGTACCTATAGAGACCATACTTGCTCCAATCAACCAGGGGAGAGATTTATGTTCTTCAATTAGTCTTCCCAACCTTCTTCCTACTTAAGAAGTGAACTCATCATTCTATATGGTGCATTTTCCATTGTGAAAGCTTGTTTATACGTCTTAATTTTTTTCTCAAATTTTTTTTTGTCACAATTGATACTCTGACAAGTGGGCAATATATGATTATTAGCACGTCAAAGCGTGTGAAATTACATCCCTTATCTTGTACCTGGAAATTGGAATGTAAGGGTACAGGACACTAAGATGAGGGTTGCTGCTGTCTGAGACAATACTTTTTTTTTTGGAGAGCAAGGGGAACCTGCAGCCGCTACCTTTTGGGTGCGCACAGGGTAAACCCCCGCTCCTATGCAATAGCTCGCAAACCACATAGGAGAGCAGAGTCCGGTGCGACGAGCTCCCTTGCTTTCGCTGGCAAGGGGTTTTGAACTTGAGATCTCCAACCTGAAAGTCTCAAGCCCAAATCACTGGGCCATCCCAAAGGGTTGCTGTCTGAGACATACTTCAAACAGATGAACAAGAGCTTTCTTTTGAGGGGTGCCTATACTGCATTATATTCAACAAGGAAAAATGTTAACCAAGGAACAAACAACTCTACATATTGTATAATGGCTCTTCAATAAAGTAGAGAGGAAAGATGAAAAAATGTGCTGCTTACAAGGGAAGCAAATGGAGCATAGTGAAAAGGGACATAACCTGAAAGGTCTTACATCAGGAAGGTAGCAATTACTGGAGGATCAGAACTCTCAATAATTTCCAGAAAGATCTCTGACACAGGATCCGACCTTCTAATGCTATTTTTCTGGACTTGGATTGGATTGAATTAGTCTCATTGCATTATCATCTTAAATATTTAATGCCTGAAAGACTTCTTGCTTTTTTTGTTTATTTTCTATTGGCTACCTTTTATATTTTCACTCATGAGTCCTGACAAATCTCCTTCTATATTCTCTTCATAGGCACAAATTACTGCATATGTTAAGTTCTTTGGTCAGTTCACATCAGAACAGTTTCCTGAAGATATAGCTGAGGTATTCAGTACATTCTGTAACTCTCTCTGTTTATAATTTTCAATATCTGAACCAAGTTTGTTCATTCTTCCCTCTAAACTAACTGCATGTGTTATAAATGGCAGCTCATACGGAACCGGTATCCATCAAAGGAGAACCGACTTTTTGATGATGTTTTAGGTATTATTATTCTCACTTTTTATTTAGCATCTACAGTATTGCTTCCACCTACTTGTGAGGATTGATTGATCTGTTTCTATGTTTTGTTGTTTGTTACAAATGCCAGCAACTTTTGTTCTTCATCACCCAGAGCATGGGCATGCTGTAGTCCATCCAATTATTTCATGCATCATTGATGGTACACTGGAGTATGATAAAAGTAATCCACCTTTTGCTTCTTTTATATCATTGGTTTGCTCAAGCAGTGAGGTATGCAGATTCTTTAACAGTTAACTAATCTCACCATGCTTTTTTACTCTTATGATTTTTTAAAAGCCCATCTTGAATATCATAATCTGAGTGTCCCTACTAATTATTAACCGTTAAACACAGAAGGAATATTCTGAACAATGGGCTCTTGCATGTGGAGAGATTTTACGAATCCTAACACACTACAACCGCCCGATTTTCAAAGTTGATCGTCAGGACGATGGAGCAGATAGAAGCAACAGTGGAAGTCACACTTCAACAAGTAAATCTGCTTGTAGTGAACCTGGTGTGCCTTCTATACAACATGAGAGAAAACCTCTGAGACCATTGTCTCCATGGATCACTGATATATTGCTTGCTGCGCCACTAGGGATTAGAAGCGATTACTTCCGTTGGTAAGCATCTCTCCATGTTGCTTGAGGGTTAGATATTCCATTACACCTTAAAATTTATCAAGAATGCAGGAAAAATTCATTAGCATTAGTTGATAGGAATATTTTGTATCCGTATTTCTTGTACTGGAACAGTAGGCATTTTCATCTGGTTGTCTTGGTTTAGACGTTGCCCATTGATTACTTGTCAGAGTTTCTGGACAATGTTGGTTTTGGTTACCATTTACATCAGGAATAAGTTAAATTTTGAAAAGAGAATTCACTTCAACTATATTTTTAACTATACTCTGATCAATGCAGAATTGTTCATTGTTTCCTGATTCCTTCTGATGAAACTTCGCAATCTGATTATACTTGTGTCCTGCTGTTTTTTCCGTCTTTCTTGCACATGCTTAGGCTTGAGATCATATTCTCGGGACGATATGCAATGTCAATCAGTCTCCTTCAGATTTTTTTTGCTATTACCATTTAGTGGGGATATGGTTTGAATTGTACTTTTTGCTCAATTCATGTACTATCAACCTACTGTACCCCTTAAAATTTAAAAAAGTATATTTCATGTTTAACAATTATTTCTTCCCCATTTAAGAAGTTATGGATGACCTAGAGTACTCCTTTTTTTTTTTTTGCTCCATATTCGCTGTTTTTACATGATATGGTTCTTAACTTGCTCCGTATATATTTCTCCTCCTAATTCATTAGTATGTGAGAAATATAGGAGAAAAATTGTTATTGAATTGTGTCTCTACATTATTACAGAGAGACCCTATTTATAGACACCACAATATAATCATATACAAAGTAGGATTGTATTCCTTCTAACACTCCTCTTACTATTCTTATTCCTCTTCTAAGTAGGATTGTATATACCTAATCCTATTCTAACGCTTCCCTTCAAGCCGGTACATACAATTCATATGTACCTAGCTTGTTACAAATGTAATTAATATGAGGACCAATGAGGAGATATCTGCAAGTTGATCACCCGACTTCACAAAATTGACAGTTAATCTCAATGTGTTATCATTCTCATGAAATACTGAATTTGATGCATAATGTCGATTAAACACAGAGTGATAAATTCCTGAATTGTAGTGTTGAATTTCTCAAGAAGCTTGAGAAGACTATTTCTGACCATAGAGTGACTTACACAATAGACATAAAGGCTGCCAGGCTCGGCAACAAAATTAGGTGGTTGCTCTATATAGACTTCTTCCTTGAAATCATCATAGAGAGAAACATTCTTAATATCCAACTAATTAAAAGCCCAATGGAGAGCGACAACCATAGATAAGAAAAGAGACATGCTATTTTAGCCACTAGAGAGGGAACATCACTCTAATCCAGTCCAAATATAATCCAGTCCAAATATTTAAGTATATCCTTTTCTTTTTCTTTCTTTTGGTAAAAGTAATCTAAAACAAAAAGTGGTTCAAATATGATACAGAATATATGGATCATCTCGAAATTGCTCCAAGAAAGTCACTTTAAAACTGGTAGAAACTTGCTCATGCGCTGGATTATTAGATGTGATGGCTGAAAGTGGTTATAGATTGAGAAATGTAATTATATGAGTAGGGTTAGAATGATTACACGACCCAACTGAGAAAGAATTATATGGTTAGGGTCGGAATGATGGCAGGACCCTACTGGAAATTAGAAATTATATAGGTAGGGTTGTGTTGACGGCACAACCCTGCTGAAAAAGAGAAATTGTATGGATAGGGTCGGAATGATGGCACGATCCAACACAAATAAGAAAGTAGTCACTGAAAAGATGGCATGGTGCTACGCAAGTTGAATATGAAAAAGTAGTCACCAGAAAGATGGCACGATGCTACACAAATCGGATATGAGAAAGTAGTCCCCGAAAAGATGCACGATGCTATGCAAATTAGATATGAGAAAATAGTCACCATATTTGGTTCATCGGCCAACTTTTGCTAACATAATCATTGGCCAAACAGGCCCATATATGGCTCATAGCCGTGCGCCGGTAGCGGAAGCTTTTTGATTTTCTATCAAGACCGTAGCAGCTCTGACACCATGTGAGGAATATAGAAGAAAAATACTATGTCTCTACATTATTAGACAGAGACCCTATTTATAGACACTACAATACAATTCTATATCAAGTAGGATAGTATTTACTATTTCTATTCCTACTACTATTCTTATTCTTATTCCTCTTCTAAGTAGGATGTTATATATCTAATACTATTTTAACAATGTATGGTTCTTTGCTAGAGATATATTACACCGGTTGATGCTGGTCTTTGCATAGAATAATGTTCAGGTTCCTTAATGGCAGGCATGCTAGCCAATTCTTTCCTGTTATGAACAAACTTTAGAAGAGCTTCTATATATTTCTTGTGCATGGCACATTAAACTACAAGGACCATAACTCAACAGACATGGATAATGCATCTAAGCAGCACCACAGAGACACTGATGACTTCTGCTTTGGAGTAATGTTTCAAAGGCTTGCTTGCAGAGAGCTTAAGATCTAAAACTAGGTGCAAAATAGGTTGTGCACTTCGCCTCTTTAAATCAGCACATCGGTGCAAGCACCAAGGCATGGGCCTCATCGTCCATGGGCTATGTCTAGAAGAGAGCAATTTTAAGCATAAAAAACTTCACCCAACTGTCTCTTTCTATTCTTTTGTCAAAATAATTGTGGTTTGGGTTGTCCTGGAGTGTGTGTGTGTGTACTATTTCCCTTTACTTGCGCTTTTCGTTGCTAAAGCCCGGGCTTTATCACTGCATTGCGTCTAAAGCCCCAAATAGACTTCAGAAAAACCCTCCGGGGTTGGCCTGATGGTAATAGACTTGAGCCTTGGGGTTTGCTCCCTTTCAAGGTCTCAAGTTCGAAACCCACTGGGTGCAAACAATTTCTGAGGGCCATCAGACTGGGTAAAACCCGAATTAACCGTGGTGCACTTGCGGGAAACTTCTTGCCGAGGGCCTGTGCACCCCGGGATTAGTCGGGGCTCTAAGAGACTCGGACACCCGGTGCAAATAAAAAAAAAAGACTTCAGAAAGCTTATTTTTTCTTCACTTTTCTCCTTTGGTGACTCTTCTTCGAGTCCATTTGATTCCTTCGGAACTCGTCCGAATGCTAGTCAACATTTATCTTCTTTTTGGTGCTCTTCAAATTTAAGAAGACACTATCATTTTATAGACCTGGCATATATTTCATTGGGATTCTCTAAATTGGTAACTAATATAGTTTGAGATTGATGAATAAGAATAACTGAAAACTACGCTATCCTGCTAAATGCTGTGAAATCTGTGCAGGTGTGGTGGTGTTATGGGAAAGTATGCTGCTGGAGATCTCAAGCCCCCATCAAGTGGTATGTGGACTTCTATTTCACGAAATACTTGCTCCTGTTTGTGGCTCTATACCTGCACTTACAATTTGTAGTTATTAACACCTAGTTGTACAATTCTCAGAGACATTGTTACATGCATGAAAAATCAGTGCAAGAAGTCCTTTCTTACCATGCTGGGTAAAAGTGGTATTAGATTATTGAGCTCTTTTTACCTGCCCATGTATATTCATCAACTAGCTAGTGAAAATAATGCTACGGACTCATGTTTCTTACCAAGTCTTGCAAAAGAAATATAATCTCCTCCTCACATGAACGAACAGTTGTGCCTGACCATATTGCAATTTCCCCTAATTGTGATTATGTGAAAGAATCTAAGCATTCACCCCTAAAACCTTGAGGCATTGGGTAGAAAACTCCAAGATCTTTACAAGACTTTGGAAGCCCTTACACAACCTACTTGGGACAAATATATTGCTGAATAGTCAATACCTTTTTGCACATGTAAGATTCATACATCAACTCTAGTGTGGACTCACGAGTGAGTGAATTGGCTTACCAGAGGATGTGTTTGATGCTATGTGAATATGAGTGTCCAACTCAAACTCAAAATCTTAAGGCTATGGGTATAATAGCTAAAAACCTTCATAAATTTATTTGGAGGCTCTTACACAATCAATGTAGGAAGTAATATAACTCAAACATAACTCAACAGATAACCTACATTTGCTTTGTTCTCTTCATTTTTTTTTTTGACAAAGGTAACAAACTTTGTTCTCTTCATTTTCTTCCAACGTAGAGTTTCCTAACTTTCTTATAGAAGGCTAAGATATTAGTTTTAAAGTGTTTTCATATGCTAGAATTGCATCAGAACTGTTATTGACTCGAAACTTTATTTTAGCTGCTTCTCGCGGGTCTGGGAAGCATCCACAACTACTGCCTTCAACACCAAGGTGGGCTGTTGCTAATGGTGCCGGTGTTATTTTAAGTGTTTGTGATGAGGAAGTTGCTCGCTACGAGACTGCTACCTTGACTGCAGCTGCTGTTCCTGCACTTCTGCTTCCACCTCCAACAACGCCTATGGATGAGCACCTTGTTGCAGGACTACCGCCACTTGAGCCATATGCACGTTTATTTCATCGGTAAGACTAAAAGCATGATTTAACTTGACTTTACAGCTTTGAAATAAGGAACTCATTTTAACTTCTGATGCTGGATTAGATATTATGCAATTGCAAGTCCAAGTGCCACCCAGAGGCTTCTTGTTGGACTTTTAGAAGCTCCACCGTCTTGGGCTCCGGATGCACTTGATGCTGCGGTACAACTAGTGGAACTTCTGCGAGCAGCTGAAGATTATGCATCTGGATTGCGTGTAAGTTTTTCTGTCAAAGTATTCTGATATGTGAGCATCAATCTGCTATATGTCTCAACATCTTAGCATTTATATTCATTTCTCTGTTTTCCTTGTGGTTCTTTCTACAGCAGTAAGGTTATTCTTTTTAAGCTTCTATGTTATGTTGGAACACATAGATTGAAGTTTTCTGTGTGAATTGTATATAAACTTGTCCCAAACTACTATGCTTTCTTATTCTGATTGAGCATATGTGTAGACGTGTAGATAAAGAATTGACTGTTTGCAGTGTCGATATTTCGCCAATTCCAATTTGTTAAATTGTCTTAGTTGCCTCTCTATAAGAGCTTAATTTTTTAGCAAGGGATTATTTTATTTTATCACTTCATTTGCTGATCTGATTTTCCTTTTACCAAATTAATAAAAAAATTTAGGGCCTTTTCCAATTTTGTCCTGTTGGCCAAAATTAACTACGAGCACAGCCGAATTATACAAAAACTATACACTAATTATGTATATTTATATTTAATATATGCAAAGTCTATACATTTGCTGGCTATTTTGTTT
Organism: Solanum aculeatissimum; assembly: GCA_038996855.1. Classification (NCBI taxonomy): domain Eukaryota; kingdom Viridiplantae; phylum Streptophyta; class Magnoliopsida; order Solanales; family Solanaceae; genus Solanum; species Solanum aculeatissimum. The sequence goes on along the minus strand of JBCEWC010001479.1, from coordinate 21,413 downwards.
AGACCACCGAAAGACACTGGACTTCAATTATATCCTGTTTTTATTGGTGGCTGATAGTGATTATATTAGACGTGTGTCTAAATGGAGCTGCATGCATAGTGAGGATTCATATAGCCATTTCCAACTAGCTTGGGTTTAAGGCATTATTGTTAGCGGCGGTACCTTGATGTTTGAACCAAGGTGCTCTTCATACTCTAGTACCATGTCGAAATATTTTAACTGTCTATCAGTGTTTTAACTGCCAGAGGGGTATAATTAAATACTACACATAATATATGTGAGATATGAGAGAAGAATTTGGTAGAATGCATGAGGAGAGTGTCTTACGTGTAGGGTATATATAGACATGTACAAGGTATTTAGCAAGACTATGGTCCAAGTTAGCATACATCTAATCTTACATGTGCCTGTTATTGCTGACACCTTCTGTCAAGTTAGTGCCAAGCTTGTTACATATGAAACTAGTTCAGGGAATTTGCAAGTGGTTTGATCATGATTCCTGTTAGGTGTGACTCTATGGGATTAAATCTGTTAAAGAGGACAAAGTAGACTCAGAATCACATGGAAGGGTGTTGTCTAAAAAGTCTATTATCTCTCAGAAGTCATGCACACAATTTTCTTATAGATTTGTGTGTCAGTGGAACATAGAGAGGACTTCTAGTTTTAGAGAGTCTGTTATTAGAATGGAATGGTCCCAAATGTACCAAAATGGGTACTGAGGATCCATATAGCCAACCCCGATTAGTGTGGAATTGAAGCATATAGTTGTTGTTGTTGTTGTAGTGAACTTGTGTCTCCTTGCTATCAACTATCTTTGAAATACTTTGCATAAACTATGACCTCTAAAATGTTCTCCACAAAAACGTATTTAATTATTAAGGAACTTGATTGATTCTGTTGCTTGAGTACACCTTCCTATCCAACATTGGTGGAAGTTTTCTTATTGCTTCTTTTCATAGAATTCCTAACATTTTATGTATTGCCAAAGCTTCCTAGGAATTGGATGCATTTGCATTTCTTGCGTGCAATTGGAATTGCCATGTCCATGAGAGCAGGAATTGCTGCCGATTCTGCAGCAGCTTTACTTTTCCGAATTCTTTCTCAACCTGCTTTGCTTTTCCCCCCCTTAAGGCAAGTTGAAGGAATTGAAGTTCAACATGAACCTCCGGGTGATGACACTTCAAGTAATAAAAAGCAGGTACTTCTGTCAGTTATGATTGTTGAGTTTATTAATGTGCTAATTCTTCCGTTCTGTGGATTTCTTCTTTTTATTTGGATACATATGTTTGGGCTACGTGATTACCATTGTTATTATTCTTCAGAGAGAAGTGCCTGCCGCAGAAGCCACAGTAGAAGCCACTGCCCAAGGGATTGCATCAATGCTTTGTGCACATGGTCCAGAGGTTGAATGGAGAATATGCACCATCTGGGAAGCTGCTTATGGCTTGATTCCTTTAAATTCATCTGCAGTTGATCTCCCTGAGATTGTAGTCGCGACCCCTTTACAACCACCCATTTTGTCATGGAACTTGTATATACCCCTTCTTAAGGTTCTAGAGTATCTTCCTCGTGGGAGTCCATCTGAAACTTGTCTTATGAAAATATTTGTTGCAACCGTCGAAGCAATTCTTCAGAGAACGTTCCCGCCTGATTCCTCTAGAGAAGAAACTAGAAAAACCAGATATGTTTTCGGCTCTGCCTTCAAAAATCTTGCTGTGGCTGAACTGCGAACCATGGTTCATTCATTGTTCTTGGAGTCATGTGCCTCTGTTGAGCTTGCATCTCGACTACTTTTTGTTATTTTAACAGTATGTGTCAGTCATGAAGCAAAACCAAACGGGAATAAAAGGCCTAAAGGTGAAGATTCTCACCCACCTAGTGAAGTAGAGGTAGATACATTGGCAACCCTCGGGAAACAGAGACAGTTAGGAAGTAAGAAAGTGAAAAAACAAGGACCTATTGCAGCATTTGATTCTTATGTTCTTGCTGCTGTCTGTGCACTTTCTTGCGAACTTCAGCTCTTCACTTTGATTTCAAGAGGGACTAATCATCCAGATCCAAAAATCATCATGGATGAAGCAAAGCCTGCAAATGATTCATCTATTGAGCTAAGAAACGGGATTCATTCTGCTGTCTATCATACTCGGAGGATATTGGAAATTTTGGAGGCACTTTTTTCTCTTAAACCATCGTCTGTTGGAACCTCATGGAGCTTCAGCTCAAATGAGATAGTTGCTGCAGCTATGGTAGCTGCTCATATTTCTGATCTGTTTAGACGCTCCAAGGCGTGCATGCACTCTCTTTCTATTTTGATACGATGCAAGTGGGATAATGAAATTCATACCAGGGCATCGTCACTTTATAACCTAATTGATATTCATAGCAAAACTGTCGCATCAATTGTCAACAAGGCTGAACCATTGGAAGCTTATTTAATACATGCACCAGTTCTAAAGGAGCGGCCCAGATGCCTTAATGGGAAAAAACATTATAAATACACAAGTCGTAATTGCTTAACGTCAGAACAGCCGTCAGGATCTGTGTGTAAAGACTCCTATGATTGCAAAAGTTCACTTGTGTGTGAGAAAGCTTCAGGCTCAAGTTCACACTCAAGTGAGTTTGCTGGGTGCACCATCAGCAAAGTGTTTGCAAATTTCTCCTTGGATGCTTCAGACTTGGCCAATTTTCTGACAAAGGACAGGCATCTTGGATTTAATTGCAATGCACAAGATCTTTTAAAATCAGTACTTGCGGAGAAACAAGAATTATGTTTTTCTGTTGTCTCATTGCTCTGGCACAAGTTGATTGCATCACCTGAAACACAACCCAGTGCAGAAAGCACTTCCGCCCAGCAAGGATGGAGACAGGTATCTACCTTGTTACTTCTAAATGTTAATCTCTGTAAATGAATTAGTATTTTCTGTGGCAATTGCTTCTCATCTTCAAATAAGAGGCAACATACCTGATAGCATATGCTATGTGCAATGCCAATGCCATAGCTTGGTATCCCAGTTTGCTAGTTTGAAGTTGATTTTTCCGTAAGTATTTCTGCTTGTAACTTCGCTTGAAGTTTCAAAAGGTGGTTGGTCATAAGTTTTGGCACCAAAGATGTGAAAACTTTTTTCATGCAGAACAAACACCCTCAAAACAACATTATCTGGTCACTAGCCTTTTAATTTGAGTATACAAAGATTTTCCGTTTCTTTACATGTGCAGTTCAATCCCATTTCCTTTTCCTGCGACACCACCTACCTTCTTTCTCTCTGTGCATGGGATATTGGTTTTTGCTAGGAAGAGCCTTGTTTGCTTTACTTACCTGAAATCAGAAAAAAAGATTATTGGTAACACCAACTTTACCTCCCTCAAAACTTCATTTTTAAAAGAAAAAATAACAAACATTACCTCCCTCAAACATCCAAAATAGACTGGAGGATGATATGGACTTTTCTTGTTTGGTCATGTTAGCACCAATCTCTTCTTCTATTTAGCTTTCTCTATGAATATGAATTTGTTATCTCAAGCCATTCACTCAGTCAGTGTAACATAGGGATTTAGACGAACCAAATAATTTTTGTGTAGACCCTATATTTGTATTAGAAAATCCAGTAAATATACATAATATTTTACGTGTGAACCCAGTTACAAAAACAAGTAGGTGGTTCCGTGATAAGGAAGAGACTACCAAAGCCCTCTGATTCCCGAGATGTGTCAGAACCCACTAGCATTTAAAAGAGTACATAAACCAGCATCAGTTTTCTTGTATGTTGCCTGAGTTTTTTCCTTTTGCTATATGCAGATCTTCTTTTTAAAGTTTTAATTTTTAACAAAATATGAAATGAACAAATTAAAAAAACAAAAAGCATTTCCTCTCCAAAACCAAAGGAGAGTATTGTTTCTTCAAACCCAAAATGAGATTTTCAAAGAGAAGTTATGGTTCCTTACTTTTTAAAATATATATTTAATATTGGCACTCGTTCCTTGGCTTGGTGGTTAATATATATTAGTTTGAGGTCGTCATCCCAAATTCCGAACCCATAAACCTCAAATCCTGGCTCCGTCTCTGCATTCACTCCATACACAAAAAGTATGTACATCAGAATAGTAGTAACTACCAAAAACCTTAATTAGAACTGTACAGCCAGCATAACAAGCAAATCATTGAACTCAATACTTTTAAGAGGTGGAAATGTTATGATGGCCGAAACTGAACTTGTTAGATTGGGAGTCAAAATGAGAAAAATGTTGCTTTTATGATTATTTTGCAGTGGTTTTGTGATAGCATGAAAAATGTCCATAATCAAGTTAGAGCACATGTTGCTTTTTCATTATATATTTGGATACACGAGAAGCCTAGTAGCTTTTTGTATGGTGCTAACAATCTTCCATAATTACAGGTGGTTGATGCTCTATGCAATGTTGTATCAGCATCACCTGGAAAAGCTGCAACTGCCATTGTTCTTCAGGTCCAGATTTCGCTTAACTGTATTTGGTCATAATAGATCCTGATCATTTTTTGTTAGGCTGCTGCTAGTATGCAAAGTTTCTATTTTTTTGTCTAATATTACGCCACCATCAGGAAAAAAGTCTCTTTGTTTTCCTCTCCTAACGAAATTCCAACTTGAGGGTAAATTTTAAACTATAGTCAAAAGAGAGGGGTAATTTTGGACCTTTTTTCTCAAAGAATTTGGACACATGGAGTCCACCTTTTTCATGTTGGAGCTCCAACAACAACAACAACAACAACAACAGACGATTTGCTTTCAGCAAGGGTATTAATATTTAATGGACTCAAAGTGTAATGGAGGAAAAAAGGGGAGCAATTCTGAATAGTTTAGGGGCAAATTCTGGAAAATTTCCATTCTCCGTGTCATATTTTTGGCCTCATCACATGACAAATACATCTTTTTATGTTTATGGGTACAGTACTTGTCTGGATCTAGAGCTTCGTAGTTGCATGTATTAATAGTTATCATCACTTTACTTCTAGGTGTAAGTAGGTCTTCATTACCATATTTGTGTCGTCACTTTCTTGTTAACTTTACTTGTCAGGCTGAGAGGGAATTGCAACCATGGATTGCTAAAGATGATGATCTTGGTCAGAAAATGTGGAGAGTTAATCAACGTATAGTAAAACTGATCGCAGAACTGATAAGGAATCATGATATAGCCGAATCTTTGGTAATTCTGGCTAGTAACCCAGACCTCCTTTTACGGGCCACAGACGGGATGCTTGTCGATGGAGAAGCATGCACCTTACCACAGCTGGAGGTAATGACATTTTTAGATTTCTGGTTTAGAGGTAACATATTTTATAGTTCTTATTTCTCACCTGATGAATCTATGATTCAGAAAGCTAAGACTTCCTATATGTTTATGAGTGCTTGAATATGTCCAAGGATGATTGATTCATCATATTCAGTAACTTCTGCATTTTCTGACATATTTACATCCTTGCTCTTCAAAAAATATTGAGCAGCTTTTGGAAGTGACAGCTAGAGCAATTCAACCAGTGCTTGACTGGGGAGAATCTGGACAGTCAGTTGCTGATGGCCTCACAAACCTATTGAAGGTGATATTCTTTGCTAGACTTAGTTCAAATTGGGAAACAATAAGAGTGCTTGGTATGAAGGAAAATGTTTTCTTGGAGATCTAGTGGGTTTCTTACTTATTTTCTAGTGTTTGGTAAATAAACAAAAAAATATAGTCCCGAAAGTATTTATATGTAATCTAGTAAAACTGTATGGAAAGTGGAACGGTTGGGGGTTGGGGATGTTTGGTTGGTGAGAGGGAGACAATGAACTTGGGAGTGTCACTTATGAAACTTGTTTTCCCTACTTTCATTAAGTTATTTTTCTCATTTCTTTTCGTAATGAACCGCCAATATAACCATGATCCCTCCAAAAAATTACAAACTAAAGAGCATCTAGAGTCTCAGCCACCTTCTACGGAGGGTGCAGAGAGCATCTAGACCTCAGGCACCAGCAAAACAAAAGAAACACAGCATCTCAAAACTAATTACAGAGTCTACGAGTCAACATTTGACAGTTCCTAGCCTTCCTAGAGCTTGAAACTAACTCTAGTCTCTCTTTCATTCCTTTTTTATGTATAACAGCAAACTCAGTATTTACAATTAATTGCCTAAACAATTTCCAATTCCTAAATATAGTATATCAAAGCATCATACATTAGTAGCTACAACTTCCTTCTTGAACTGTCTCCGATATCTTCTTCATCCCGCTCAGGCTTTGTTTAGCAGTATTCTGTGGTAAAGATGCACCAATCCAAGTAGCCAAAGCAGTCCTCACAGTAGTTATCCATTGACAGTCTGCAAATAGGTGCTGATGAGTCTCAGAAATCCTCTCATCATATAAAACACACACATCATCATGAACTGGATCTGTAAGTCGGTGCAGCCTTTCTTTGGTTAAAAGCTTTGTCCTGGTATGCCAACCAAACCATCAATCTCTGCCTTGGCAACCTGATTGAACTCCTGACCAATTCAGCTTCAGCCAATCTATTTGGATCACCAAGCATGGCATTGTTTACCTACTTGACATTGAGTACGAACCATTAGGAGTTGGTAAATCTCTTCTAGATGCCAGTGCACCATCGACCCTTTAAGAGAAATCAACTTCTTCCTTCGTCCCGTACAAAGTACCAACTGCGAGATGGAGTATGTTACCACATATCATCATTTTTAAGGAACTTGCTTTCCTAGAGAAAATGTTTCCCAAAACGTTTTGACTAACCAAACATGAGAAAATTGGAAAATGCATCTCCATAACGAACACCTTAAGAGTGAAAAGAAGTGATCTTGTATTCTTGAATTTTACTTTAGCATTTGATGATAAGATTAACTTGGGGACAATACTAACTAGGTTCCTTTGGGTTATAATATATTGCAGTGTCGCTTACCTGCCACTGTTCGCTGTGTTTCTCATCCAAGTGCGCATGTCCGTGCTCTCAGCACGTCAGTTCTTCGTGACATTATGTATGCTGGTTCAGTAAAACCAAGTGCTAAACAAGCCGCAGATGTAAATGGCATCCACAATCCTGCTTATCAGTACCTTAGCATAAGCATCATTGATTGGAAAGCGGATATTGAGAAGTGTTTGATGTGGGAAGCTAATAGCCGGCTTGAAAATGGAATGTCTGCTCAATTTCTTGATACTGCTGCTAGGGAATTAGGATGTACTATATCAATCTGACAACTCACTTTTCTGGGGCATATATTAGGTCTCTCTGTACCATACCTATCTTGTAAAAGTTTTAGTTAGAAAAATGATATTTTAGAGTCCTTCCACACATCCATGATTGTTGTATAATGGCATGTAGATAGTCCACTTGTTTTGCTTTTTCATTTGGTTCAGATTATGTTTGTTGTACGTCTAAATACAAACATGATTGTTGAAATAAGTAGATGTAGCAGTTTAATATTTGAGTGACCTACAAAAGGCTGGCTCAGTTTTTGAATTGAATTTTTCCTATCATGTAATAACTGTCTTACTTTGTATTGTACATTTAGCAGATAAATGATCTATGCAGTTTTGCTTTTTGTCTTCCTTTCATTTCCTTGTTGATTTAGTTAACTAATGGTTATGTGAATGGTCTTGAAATCTGGGATTAATCTGTGTCAACTAGTCTTAGCTGATCCATCATGGTTTTTTGGGTGCTGCATTCTTCCATTTGTAGATGGGTTAGCAGGGTAAGGTTTATGATCCACATGTGTGATAGTACAAGTTACATGGGCTAATGTGAAGTAATCATCGTTTTTATATATATTGAATCCTTTGTCACTTTTTTTTTATTCGACATGAGCTGAGCTTAAATGCGGTAGTGAGGACTCCCAACATATTTGGAGTACAAATTTTGCTGAGCTATTAGCTAGCTCACCAAATAGACTCGCATCAAATGGTGTAGCTGAGACCTATGCTATGAGGCATTTCAAAAGTGTTGCCTCACCTGTATAAAATACATTCGATATAACATGCAGTCACATATTTGAATAGTCCGAGAAACATAAACTAAGACTTAAAAGCTAGAATTCCCATGTTTTTTAGCCACTCCTTTGGGGACTAGGGCATGTTTGGTAAATATTTTACATATTTTTTATGGTTGATTGATCAAAAAAAATTAAATGTTTTCAAGTTTTTAAAAAATGTCTTTCTAGTGAAACTACGCATGCTAGGATGTTGGTGAAAAAATAAAAAAGAAGAGCTGTGGCACTTTTGGACTAGTGTCATTATTCTACAAGAGTAACTGTAGTTAGCCATGTCTAGAAAATAACCTTCACTTTGGTCTAGCGATGAATTCCTTGGTTTTTTGCAGGGCATAAATTTATACTTACGCGTCATAATATTTCACTTTGGTAATGCAGATATTAATACTGAACTAAATGTAGATATTACCTTCAGAGAAAACAACATGCCAAAAAACTCATCACTCACTATAAATTATTTCAAATAAAAAGGAGAACGAGAGAAACCAAGCTTTATACCCAAGTCTCAAATTCTTCTTACTCATGTTATATTATCAAAAAGATGAATTATAAGATTAAGAAAAATCTAATTCGATCGAAAAAGGTGTGTATGTAGAGTCAGCTGACTATAAAAGTTTCTGTTCTTTTTGCTATCTCTTCTGTTTCAGCATCAATGCTAGAAAATCTTACACCTTATCATCGAGCTGTGACGAATCTGATCCATGCTTAATTGAATGGCTGCGACGCTCTTTCCCACCAGGTTTAGATGAGGCATTCCCGTACCAGATCATTCCGCAAACTGCTATGATCATGCCAAGTACCACTTGTATGTTGAGACCTTCTTTCCCGAAAAACAAAAATCCCAGTATCAAAACGAGGATCGTTTTCATATGACCGATGACTTGGAATGAAACAGCAGTGAATCTGCCTATGCATATGAACTGGCTGAGATTGGTGCCTATAGCTATAGTGCATGAAAGAATTATGAACGCCTGCGGAAAAAGAGATTTGAGTTAACAGAGTGTAAGTGACTATGTTTTGAGAAGCTGACAGTTAAAGCTTATGGATCAAAACCAATACAGAATATTGTACATATCAGAGAGAAAAATTCCTCTGGTGTCTAATCTTCACTATAAACTTCCCCACACATAAATTTTCTATCAAATGAGGTCCATCATCCACTAGAAATGAAGAGATGCATGATAGACTGGGGAAATAAGACGTTTGAATTGATGGAAAAACTTAACCAAAGTGCTGCGGTCGCATGAAACAGGGGTTAAACATGCATTGGTGAGCACTAAATCCTAATCTCCAGGAAGAAAAAATAAGCCAACACAGTGAAGCAAGTGAAGCATGAGAAAAACATAGTTCTGAATGTTGCATCAGCTTTATTCAGCAGTAGCAAAAATCTAGAACCTGTTCGTACAACTTTTTTACGGGGTTCAAAATAACCCAGCCCATACAACAATTAACATTGGACAGGTGCATCTTAAAGTCGTAATTCATCAATATTGTAGGTTCATAACTTTTTGGCAAAGTGAAACAATATATAAATATACATCAAAGTATCAGACAAAACATACGCCTAAGACCGTTCAAACTTCCAAATTTCATAATATCGAAAGATTATAAGTAAGAAGCATTTCAAAGCATATTCCCACCAACATAAGAATCACTTTTCCCTGCCGTTTTTATTGAAAATTTAACAAATCAAACAGCAATTTGAGAGCAAAGTACTAACCAAAGATGGAAAACTGAATGCAAAATGATCAATCCTCTTGTTGGTCAACCAATAATCCACAAGCGGGCCTAATAGCAGCAGACTTCCAGCCTGAATTGGTGCAGTATGTCCCAGCAAATTGAAAGAACTAAGGGAGTATTTCCTTTGAAGATAATGAACATACTGCAAATATAAAACCAAGTGCAAATTTCAGTTTTTAATCAAGTGCGATTACATTCAAAGAGAAGAGCTTCAGAAAATTAGAAAACTAAAGCGTAGTTGTAGAATGTTATTTTTCCGATCTAAGTACAGAAGTGACAAGTTGTATACAAATTTCCCAGAAACAAGTTTTCCATTTCTAAATGAGGCTTCGGTTTTGTTGTTTCCGACAAACTTTGCATTATCAATAAAACAACTCATTTTACTTATCCAAAAATTTCCAATTAATGTAGAGTCTGATTTCCCATATAAACTCTACATTGCTAACACAACCTTTGGCTTCCTATAAAAAAACTAATCAGAAACAATGCCTGCATATCTTATGCAGGATAGCACGAGCCTATTTATGTTCTATAGTGGGGTATAATGTAGAAAAAAATATGTGCGGAAGCAATACCTCGATAAGAGCACAAAAATGGCTTTAATGTAGAGAGACTTATGTTTAAGCTGAACAAAAACAATATTAAAATTCTTACAAAACCTTTAGTTTTTCTAAAACTAAAAATCTTGACAAGTATATTAGTTAATAGAACTAATCTTGAATTATTATAATCTTCCCATAACTATTTTTTACAACTGTTGTCTCCAACTTAACTTGCATGCAACTTGACTAATCCACTAACCGCCTGCTACAACCACAAATATAGTTACAGAGTAAACCTGTGTACGCATTATGACAAAAATAGATGGGCTCACACCTAGTATTATAACTGCATTTGAATCCTAGGATCTCCAGACTGTTACACTCTTATACAGCACCTCAAACACTCAACTGATCCCTTGTGCTATAATACCTGGAATACTAGTTTGGTAATCAAATGGCACCTTATTGATGGTGCATATATTCCCTCGGTGTATTATCTAACTGATCAGATCAAGCTTTTCAAGATGGCATAAGATATTAAATTGACGAGACAACTTACATACTGTTGCAGAGCAGTGCTCCATACGGCTACAAAGGCAGCAATGAAGCCTTTGGCATTAACACTCACGTCTGTAACTGTGCAAACAGCAACACCTAGGAGCACCAAAACAATGCTCAGCTTTGTGTCCCTTGAATAACGGATCTTGTCAAAGGCAACTTCTAGTAAGCAGGAGACAGGGATCATACTCAACTTTGCAATCTGAGAGTGATAATGGAGATTAGTGTTTGAAGTCCTCAATAGAATCAGAAGAGCATGATGAATGTGCTGAGCATAGAATTACCTGGTAGAATCCCACCGAGTTCCACATCAAACTGATGTTCATCCCAACAATAGAGAAGTTTGCAAACAGCACAAATTTTAGAAGATCTGGAAGGGGTAAATGAGAAGCTTGGATGTACCCGAGCCATCTAAGAACAATCGTCATCAAAGTTGTTGTAACAAAATGCATCCCCGTTAATGTTGTTGCTGCAAAGATTGTTATAATCAAAAGCTAGAATAACCATACAACAAAAAGACAGAAAAAAGTGTATAGTAATGCAAATCTTCATTATCCACCAAGCCAGAAAAAACATTATCAGTTTTAAAATGAAAGTGCTGGTGCTGCGAAGATTGTTGTATTCAAAATCTACAACAACCATTTAACAAAAAAAACGAAAAAAAGTGTATGGTAATGTCAAATCTTCATTGTCCACCTAGAAAGAAAACTAACATTTACTATCATTTTTAACATCAAAGTGCCAGTGCTGCAAACCCGCTTAGGTTCAAGTTTGTCTTGGAGTCTCTTTTCAATGTGACAAGTATTAAATTCATATCCACCAAGTATTTTCTGTATTTCTTGAGAATTGTGACTTTCAGTTTGAAGAAGCGTGTGTTTCTATTCCCGCTAAGTGTCCCATCGGATTGTCATTTTTTATTGTTTTTCCTTTTTTAAAAAGCAATGCCTATAGTTATAACATTATAGATCATAGAGTTCAGAATATTATATTCCATGATATTATATCCTGATTCCTTCTAATTGAAATTAATAGATATAACCAATGTAGCTTGAATTTTAATACAAAGGGAATGCTGTTCTGAGAAAGTCATGAAATATAACAGAGAAATTACCAAAGAAAAAGCCATAGTTAGCCATTAAGGCTTTGTTGACAATAATGATTCCAACTGAAGTGACCACATTGAATGTCCATGCAGCCACATCACCTGCAGCCTTCTTATCAGCCTTGCTTGAAGGAGCCATTTGCCTTTATTTTTTGCTGCAAGAAACAAGTTTTACCCTCCAAGCAGCAAATAGAAGCATTCACACTTCTACATCAAAATTTCCAAATCTTTTATTTGCTCCTCCTGCATACAATATGTAGAAGAAAATCCATAACAGACAGATCAGGCAAACAGAACAACTTCCTTCTATAACCCGATTGCATAAGTAAGAAAATGAAGTTAATAATACCATTTCCATAATTGCAATGGTCTAATAAGCTCTCAAAGCAAATTAACAGTAAAATCAACAAAACAGGCAAAGAAAGAAACAATTCACACCATATGGTCAAATACAAAAATAATTTTTTAGTGAAACTCCACCACAACTTACCATAATTAGAATTCCTTCTCCTCCTTTTTTTCTCCTATAAATTTTTATTTTTCTAGTCAAAAATCAGCATCAGCTAACAAAAATCACAAATTGCAGAGAAGATCAAAGAATTCCAAGGATGCAAGCCAGATTAGCTAATTAACTTCATCTCTTATGAATACAACAACAACACCTCAAAGCACCCAACCCATAACTTCGTGGTCAATGAAGCGAGTTGAGAACCATGAGGTCTCAGGTTCAAATCCCCACCAAAGACAATAACACTAGGTGATCTCTTTCCATTTATCACAGCCTTGATAGACAGAGTTATCAAGGTACTTGTTGTGCTACTGGGAGTTGTCAGGTATTCCTTGGAATTAGTGAGCAGTTGATACCATGGTTATAAAAAAAAATTTAAAAACTCAATCACAAACTAGCTGGATTTTAACTATATGAATCCTCATTATCCATTTCGACCCGTATAATAATTCCAATAGCACAATAAAAAGAATCAGACAAAAATCACTATAAATCGCATCAATCTGGATGCAGATCCACATACATTTACATGAACAAAACATGAACTTTGATTCAAAATTAAACAAGGCTTACGCTACTGTATTCTCAGATCTAAAATTCAAAAAACCCCAAATTGCAATAATTCTCATAAATCATTCAACAGATCTACATTTGCAATAACAACACACCTAATTGTCAAAGACAAAAAAGGAGAGAGAGAGAATTAGTGAATGATTTACCCACCAGTTGAGAATTAAGGAGAAATGGAAGTGACCCGTTTTAGATGCAGATCTTAACGTGTGAACTGGGTCTTACTATTCGTATATATGTATGTATAAACGAATTGAACAAATTTGGACTGTATTTGTGTGAATGTAAGGAAAAAAATGGAGGAATTGGGGATGAAGGAAGGGAGAGTTACAAGCTTGAAGGAAGGAAGGAAGTAATTTGTGATTTGTCAAGTAGAGAGTTGATTGACAAATAAGAAGTGAATGAAGTTGAAGAAACACAACTGTATCAAGTGAACGACATGTTGTGTTACATGTACAAAGATGGTGAAAGGGTGGGGGTATAGTGGGTGAGTTGTGGAATGTACTATTTTCCAACTTGGTCCATGTGTTTCATTGTGTATGTGTTTTTCCTCATTACATTGGGACAAGGTACGAATCAGTTTGATTCGATTCGATTTTATATAGTAATTATTTCATTCATTTATTTTTAATTTGTGAATTAGTTAAATTAATAATTAAACTAATAAGATATTTATTATTAGTTTTTGACTCTTGAGATTCAATTTTCGATGTAACTAATAAGAAAATGTCCATATAATTATATATATATATATTTGTTGTTCACGAAATAGAAGTAATAGGAATGATAGAAGTTTAATACAAATTTCTATATTGATCAGTTTTGTTTAAAACATAATCGTTCGAATTCCTTCAAGAGACTCATGCAATAAATTGATAAAACAACAGTAATTGTTTATCTTTATCACTATCAAATCTAAAATTAAAAAAAGAGAAGGCAACACTTATTTATGTCGAGAAGAGAGAAGGTATTGCTATCAAAATATCATGACACAGGTCACTATCCTAAGGAACACATACTCGTTCCTGGAATAGAAGTGTGTCATCTTGACGAAGGTTGAACAAGAGGGAATGATGCTAATTTGTGTTGTCTATGACCAAAAGTAATACTAAATTAAAAAAATGTAATTGTATGTTAAAGTCACTATTTATATAATAAGATGTAAAATATTAATTTTAATATAATCTTATTTGGGTTATCAGTTTAACCACTAATAAAAATCATAAAATCAAAAACGAATTGATAGCTCAATAAATAATTTTACAAAATTGTTTAAAAATCGTCAATGCAATAGCCCCATGTCGATAACTCAATAGTTATTTTTATTTGATTTTTTTATTAGATTAATTTTTGCACATTCCTATATTGGGATAAAGTTAAATTAAGGTGGTTAAATGAATCAGGCCGACCCATAACCAGATCAAATCAAATCGATTTCTGATCGGATCAAATAGGTCTAAGTAAAAGGTTTTGGGGTTTGTGTTGGACTAATTTCGTACCGTTCAAATTCACAATCGATAGTTTGGAATTGATTACATGCAATAATGTCATGTTAATTATTAATTGGGTACCTAGCCCGACATGATATAGCTTGACCTCACACCAATCAATTAAAACATTCTAAATCTAAATTGGTTGAAACTAGTTTCCAGCCCCTCAACCTCCACCCCCAATAAATAATTCAAACCCTGAAATAGTTCTAAATTTTTTTTTTTGAATCAATCACCTCTTGACAAGTTTAGTAGATATTTATATGTATTTGTATTCATATCAAATTGAATTATTTAAGTTTAACAGTTAAAAATTGAAGTGCGAAAACATATTATTTAATTACGATTAATAGCATATTTGGTTAAATTTTTAAACTCTACTTATTTTGAAAGTATTTTTAGAGATTAATAATTTGTATTTGACAAATAAATTTAACAAATATTTCTGTCAGTATTAAGCATATTTGATCAAGGTTTTAAAAATATATAGCGGGGGGTGGGGGGGAGTTTTTTTTTAAATTTATTAAAAACAAACTTTCAAAAATCTCACTTTCAATTGAAATTCATATTTTTTAGTTATAGTTTGCATAGCTAGTATTCATGTAAGTGTAACTATTTTGAGTAATAAATTAATGATCCATAAAGAAAAATACTTTAATTTATATATATATATATATATATATATATATAATAGGACTATCACATCATTAAACAATTGTACAAAATATTATTTCAAATTGTACTTTGCCATTTTATATAAGATATAGAACAAGGGTATGAACGTTCATCATTTTATGTGTTTGTATAGAAGGAATTAGATGTTTGTAAAGAAGGAAACATAAAATATACAATTTCTTTCACTGGTTGTTAGACATGTAAAAGAACTTTATATCCACGAGTGTATAACTATTGCCTTTAAATATACTTAAAAGTGAAATCATTAACTCTTTTATCGACTCTCGCCAATCTGTTTTGATTTTTAAAAAAATCAATTCCATCTTTTGAAGGTTGAAATTGATAGATTTTTCACTGTGTTATTATATCTCTTCTTCTTGCTTCTATATTGTCGATTCTTCTATATTGCTTTTATTGTTATTCATATTTTTTTTGTATGTTCCTTTTTTTGCTTCACTGATTTGGACAAATATTTGTTTCTTACTTCTTTGTTGGTTCTATTTTTACGAAGGAATGCGGTAATTTTATTTATTTATTTATTTCAGTGACGTATAGAGATAAAATACATGCAATCACGTGCTCATTATCGTTCATTCTGATTTTTTTTTAGTTTACACGTTTGATTTGTTTGTTTGTGTTGCATATAAGTACTATTATTGCATTTGTTCTACACTGTACACATAGTGTTTGATTGTATGCCTTAATTAATTTTTGACCTTTCTTTAACTAAGCACTAAAATTTTTAGTTACTCTTATCATTAATATTAGAAAAAATCTCCATAAGATTTATCTCTAATTATGTAAATTTAAAGTGTGGATCAAATTCTAGAATTCAAAAATCTATACATTTAACTATGCATGTACATGCCACAATTTGTAAGAACTTACAAATTGAAGAGAATCTAACTTTTGTGGCTCTTTGACTCTTCTTGCTCATATTATAGTAAAGATATTTTTGATGGACATATGATACCAAGGTTCAACATTGAACTAATTACAACTAACATTTTCGATTGAACTTGCAAAGTCCAAATTGTGAAAGTGAGTCGAGAGCGACAAAACATGCGGAAAAAAAATCAGATTTTAAAATTAAATTTAAAAAAATAAAGAGATATTCTTGCCTATAATACTAACATTTTATTCTTTTTGCAAAATTATAGTATTTACTTGCATATCTGAAAGTTTGTCTGCTTTATAAGAGCCACAAATCAGGATAGTTGTGTATGATGATGATATTGGATATTACGTAGAGAAACTTACACTCTTAAACACATATCTAGTCTCCACTGCAAAAGCAAAAGTTTCGTCAACTTCGTACATAAGATTAATGTATAAATTTTATTGTATACTTGACAAAGAAGCTATAGTTGAACATGTCAAACCAACTGTCGAGCTTGAGAAATCATTGTCATCGCCAACCAAGTTAAATATCATAACTTTTGATAGTATCGCTCATATAACTCCTGCTCTTGATGCAGAAATTGATATATCCCTCTTACTGATCACTAGCTAATTGAAATTTATGTTTGCACATGTAAAGAACTTATAGATACTTATTTATTGCTACCAGATATTATAAGAGTTGTTCTTCGTTGTAGCCCTTCAAAATATACAGATTGCACTCGGAATAAATGTCGTGAGATTATCATTACTGATGATCGATGATAAGTATAGCCATAGATATTATACACTTTCAAATTTTACACATTCTTATAATAGATTCTGAAAAAATGGCATTCTCTTTCTTGTGCTTTTAGATAAAATCGATTTCTGCTCACTTTATGAAAGACTTCGGCAAAGTTGAAGGAGCTAAATTGAAGATTATAATTAAAAAGGATGAAGAGTTCCTAGTGATTCTCGAAAGGAGCATAGGAATTTCTTCTTACTAGGGTATACATTTATTACAATATTTCACTTAAATATACTTATTATGATATACACTATTACAAAATTATTTTGTCTGTACAGATTTATCATTGCAAATCAAATTCAATTCAACAATATCGTAATACACTATTTTTTTTAGTTAAGATCGAGCCATCTTTTCTATGTGCATAAGGTTTTACCGAATGATTCTTAATTGAGAACAGGTGTTAAGGACAATTAGTTAGTGCAAAAATAGATTTGGAGATGACTTAAGGTTACAAGAAATATCTAGTACAAAATTGAGTTAAAAGTTTATTTTTTTTACCGATTGAGTTTCGATATATGATTTTATAAAAGTTAGTTGATCCTATGACTTCTAAGTTGTATATATGTGCTATGATCAATTTTTAAGTATTAAAGGTGTATTAAATCTGGTTTAGGTTCATAAGGGATCCTTTACATCAAGCCTAGTGCAAAGAATTTCTTTCGGCTAAGTTTTGGTATGAGTTCATAGAAGGGTCAACTTCAAATGGTCATATCTCTCATAACATAATGATCTAGGTGACCCATAATATATCAAATTAAAGATCTTTGAATTAACTTTCCAACTCATCCAATTTCACCTTAATCGGAGTTCTAAGCAAAATATTATGAACATTTTACTACACACTGTCAGAGCAGAGTGAAACTACGAACCTGACTTATGGGTCGTGGTTTGAATGACAACTCGTCCTGTTAACTCGTGGAATTAATACTGCAAGTTCATTTTTGAGTCCCAAACTTGATGGACCCAACTACGGATCGTAGTTTGGGCTCATAGAATGGATCTGAAGACCCTGAAATTCGCTCAAACTTTTACAAATGGGTTTTTACGGATCGTAGAAGCTTCTACGGGTCGTAGATTGATCCGTAGATGATCTGGGTAGTATTTTAAGAAAGACTATTTTAGTCCTTTTACATTCTTTTTAAGCCTAAACTTGACGGTTTTACGCCTAATAAAGTTCCTAAACGTACCATTCAACCCATTATACTTAAACATATTCTCAAAACTTAGAACAAGATTTTAAGAGGGGAAAAACTAGGGTTTTCAAGCACCTTCTTCAAGTTGTTCAAGAATATCATTTTTTCAAGTATGTAAGGCTACTTAAAGTGTTGGATTGAGTTCATCCACATGCTTTTCTTCATCATCTTGAGATGAAAGTGTGCCTAGGGATCGAGTAGGAAGTACTCCAAAAATTCTAAACTCCAAATTGTCTACGTTTACTCTGAGTTTTCATGCATATTTATGAACATATTGATGGTATACATGCTAATTGTATGAGATTTAAGCATTTAGTTTTACTAGATGACATGAATCCTAGTTGCAAAACTCCATGTAACACTTTATGCATCAATTAAATTGAGAATATGATTTGTGAATGTCCAAATTGAGTCAATTTTAGCATGATTGGAACATGAGAGGTATTTTACATGTCTTTATATGCTGAGCATGATTGATTGGAGTCTAAATGACCGTTTGAGTTAGAGTCTTGAATGATTCGATGAGTTTTTAACATGTATGATTGATAGTTCTAATTGGTTGATTGGTGATTAACTTGAATAGGATAATTGTCTAAACTACTCTTGAAAGATGTAATTGAAAACTGATTGAATGGTTGATGGGGCGAAAAACTTAATTATGATGGATTAATAAGAGTCCTTATGAGACTCATTAATTGAATTTATCATTTTATGAGCATTGAGTCTTGGGAGGAGTATTGAACACCGAATTGAGTGAGAGTAAGTTTAACTTGAACTCAATAACTATGTCGCCAAACGTAGGAGATGAATGAATTGTTAAGTCGAATGTTTCCCATTTTATGTCCCTTGCAAGGACTTGATTGATTTGTCTGGATCCATGATTGGTTGATTCATCTTTTACCCTGACAAAGTATTAGATGGTTATGGTAACATCAACGAGATTGTTGTACGATCACTGACTCATAAGTGATTGTTGTTGGATAAGAGAAACTCCCAGATATGTTTTGATAGTACTCCACATGATTGATTTGATTATGCATAAATGATCTGACTAAGTTGCATGCTAGAGTTTCTTTTAGGAGCATTATTTTACTATAAAAATCTTGCATCATTTGTTGAGTTGAATTATAGATTGTTGAGTTGATTTGTGAATTGTTTGAGCTTATTGGTTGTATTGAGCCTTACTTGATTCTTGAGCCATTTTACATATCAATATATTTAATGTACTGGCGTTCATTTGGGTCTGTATCATTTCATGATGCAAATACAGGTGATAGAGTCTTTCAGCAAGTGCACTGTTAAAGACCTACTCCTCATTCGAGACTTGGTGAGCCCTCCTTGCTATTCAGAGGAGCCTTCTTTATTTTATCTTGATTAGTAGTATTTTTTTTGAGGTACCCCGGGACTTGTATTGACACCTTTTAGACTTGGATTAGAAGCTTCATAGAAGTTGATTAGTGATAGTTGATTGTTATTTACATTCCAGCTCTTGTTCATTGAAAGTTATTAATTTTATAAAGACTTAATTGTTTGGGTACTACCTAGCCTTACTTGAGTATTTACTTTTGCTGATTGAATGTGATGTGATGATGAGGCCAAGTGGTTCACTTGGGGAATCAGTAATGGTTCTTCAAGTGTCGGCCACACCAAGGGTACCCTTCTGGGACGTGAAAAATATGCATTTATTCTACTTACCCACAGACATTAGAACTCCTCAACTGGTACAAACTTCTTACTTTTCGTTTCTACTTTTAATGCGATGTTGAACAACACATCGAATAATTTCTATAATGTGACAATAGGGCCAAAACAAATACATGCTTTTGGGTCATATATTAGGTATCTTTATAGGGTCATCTGCCACTCTTATCGTAAATCTTGATCACCATCCAACTATTTCCATTACAAAAATTGTATCACAAATTTCAATAAGTTTAATAGATATTTAGATCTATTCACTTTACTCATGAAATAACATATACAATTTTTTCCAACATAGGTTGGAGTCTTCTACA
The DNA here is from genome assembly GCA_038996855.1 of Solanum aculeatissimum. Taxonomy (NCBI): domain Eukaryota; kingdom Viridiplantae; phylum Streptophyta; class Magnoliopsida; order Solanales; family Solanaceae; genus Solanum; species Solanum aculeatissimum. The sequence goes on along the minus strand of JBCEWC010001479.1, from coordinate 1,328 downwards.
TTAATGTCAAAATATTAATATTAAATGACCTTTAAAAGTTTTGTGTGCTAGAGTATTCGAGATGTAAACAAAAAAAGCTCACAAGAGATAAAAGGCAATTTGAATGCACCAAGTACCAAAAGAAGATAACATTAGTGTGTCGGTATTACATTTGTTTCATATGTAAATTTTAATGCTACAAAATATAACATATCCAAATAATATTCCAGATATTAACTCTTTATAGTTGTATATGTACCTTGCAAATTGATATGATTAATGAAAGCGATTCGACAACAGTCCTCATTTCTAGTGATCTTGCTGAAAAATTAATCTCCATGATGGCGGAGGACATATTTGACATAATTTGCGTCAAGATTATCTTTACACATAATTTTATTTGTTTCTTTTTTGAAAAAAATTTGAGCATTAGCTGTGGCATCTAGATGTTGTTATCAGTTTGTTGTTGGTCTTATTTTCACAATGGACATTCTATAAATATATACATACAATTAATATCACATAAATATCAATAGTATTTATCAGGTATGTATTTTATACTTAATGAGATAATTAAAATTGTCTGATTAACCCTACTTAAAAATAAATTTATGAACAAATCTTAAAATTCACAACATGATGTTTTCATAATTAATTTAATATAAGAATCAAACAAAATAAAATGAAAAAGTATTGGAAGAAGAGGTACCTTGCTATAGTTCTAGGTTTATAGACGTGACTTGAATAGGGACCTAATTTAACTATAAATTGATAACTATGCATACATTTTGCATATACATCTCAATATCATCCTTCTAAAAAAAATCCCAATGATTATATTTTTTTTCATAAATACAATATGCATAGTCAAACATCTCACAAAATGAAAAATAATTAAATCATAATAAGTTGTATCATGCTATCAACTAACATGAAAGAGTAAATTTTTTTTCTTGTACTAAAATGATAGTGCTAGGAGCTTATCGAAAAATGTTGTTCAAGGGGATTATCAATTTTAAAGATGATAAAATTAATTCATAAAAATATGACTTGTTAAAGTTTAAACAAATTAATAAGTTGTTTATTTATTAAGTCAATTTATTTTTATTTTTCTAATTCAACTCAACTAAAAATTGGATTGATGTGTAGACTAATGATCAACAAGAAGCCTTGTTAAAATATTTTTTTGAAGACATTTTTTGTTTGATATATATATATATTTTTATTTTTATTTTTAAAAGCAATTTGGGCTCGGAGTCCATTTTATTAAGGAAAAATTACAGAAATACACAACATTTGGAAACTTAATTACAATTATTCCCTACCATTTAAAAAAATTACTAAATTCC